>OX451735.1:1435201414-1435472277 GCA_948472305.1 Vicia faba
TCTTCACAGTTCCCCACTTTCATCCTCGTGTGTGGGTATGTCTACGCCTAATTCCAATGGAATTAGGATACTTTCTTACTTTGCAAAAAGCATGATTACAAGAGAAGTGTTGAAGATAAACCCTACAAACCATAATCATTTGATGTTGATTTAACCCCTTCTATTCTTTTGATCTTCAACAAGACCAAGACACAATAGCTGTCAATTGATTATCCGTATCTTGCTACTCCTTTGGGAACTTTATCTCCAAATCTTTCATGCACCATCAATTGCACCTATTGCAACACAAGAATCTAATTTGATTCCTCGTTCTCGCGCTACTTCCTTTGTGTTCTTTATCTCTAAATGATCATTTGCATTCTTTATCTCCAAAGGCTTTCATTAGGCTGCAATCCTCTCTTGAACGCCTTTCACGAAAACCCCCAAATCACACAATAATCTTAGAGGAGAAACCCTTTCTGGATGAAGACCCCTTCAAATATCAACCCAATATTCTCAGCTATACAAGAACCGAATTGGACGTTATCAAACCTCGTCTAGATGGAACCCTAACATAAGATCGTTACAATGGTTTGTTAATGTGTATGCATGAAAAAATATGCAAAAATGACCCACAAAATAGTATGAGCCAGCATGTAAAAGTTATGAGTCGGCACATACAAAACTGTGGCTACAAACTTTAATAATGCAGTACATGTGATGGCTCATAGGATTTTTAGGTCGGCTCATAGGATTTTTTAGGTCGTCTCATAGGATTTTCAGGTCGGCTCATGTATTGCAGTTTTAAAGCAAAAACGATGTTTTTTGTGCAGAAACTGATTTTTCACGATTTTAAACAATTTTAAACTTGTATTGAATGCTTTCTAAGACCTCTAATGCAAGGGTGCACAAAACGACACAAAGATATCGTCTAATCTACAAAAATGCTAAGTTCTCCTAGTTTTGACATCATGCAAAACACTAATGGTGAAGATGCACTCATAAGAGCTTGTTCACTCTAATGTGTGTGGACCTTTTGAAGTCATGTCGAATAGAGGTAATTGTTATTTCCTAAACTTAATAGATGAATTCATCATATATATGTGGATTTATCTTATTGAAAAGAAGAGTGGGGTATTCACATTGTTAAATAATTTTAAATTGCATGTCGAGAAACAAAGTGGATGCAAGCTAAAGAAATTGAGAACTGGTGGTGGAGATGAATACACATCTACAGAATTTGCAAGATTCTGCAACAAGGAAGGCATAGAGAACAAGGTCATTACACCCTATACACCTCAAAATAATGGTATAGTTGAGAGTAAAAATATAAGTATACTGAACATGGCCCGGATGAAGTCTATGCACCTGTTACAAGGTTGGAGACAATAAGAATTGTTGTGTGAACTGCAACATACAAAGGATAGAAGATACATCAACTAAGCATAAAATTAACATTTATAAATGGACCATTAAAAGAAGAGTTATATGTTAGTCAACACTAGGGTTCAAAATAAAATGGTAGAAGTCGAAGGTGTACAAATTGAGGAAAGCTCTATATGGTTTGAAGTAAGTCCCAAAAGCTTGGAACAAAAGAATAGATAGCTTCATAATCGAAGTAGGATTTAATAAATGTGTCTCAGAACATGTAGTGTATATTATTAATGCAGATAAGGCTGGTCGAATCATTATATGCTTGTATATGGATAACTTGCTAATTATAGATGCAGATGAAGCAAAAATAAAAAAGGGTCAAGTCAGTGTTGATGCAAGAGTTTGAAATGTACGACCTAGAGAACTTGTCATATTTCCTAGGGATGTAATTAAAGACACGTGTGAATGATTGTTTCTACACTAGAAGAAGTATGCCCAAGATATCTTTAAAATGTTCAAGATGAGAAACTATAATGCACTTGTCACATCATTGGAGACTGGAGAAAAATTGAGAAAGAATACAAATGATGAGTTTGTAAGTGCACCACTGTACAAGAAAATCATTGGACCCTTAAGGTATATGCAACACCAGACTAGATATTTGTCAAAGTGTCGAGTTGTTGAGTTGATTTATGGAGAAGCCACAAGAGTGTCATCTCACTGCAGTCAAGAGGGTATTATGATATATAAAAGGTACTATCTATCATGGTGTGTTGATGCCAAGGAAGAAGAATAACAACACAAATGTAGAAGTTCATGGCTATACTGATTCAGATTTCAATGGAGATCAAGACGAGAAGAATAGTATTGTAGGCTACCTATTCATGACTAGAGGTACTACAATCTCTTGGAGCTCAAGAAAGCAAAGCATTATGGATTTGTCATCTTGTGAAGCTGAGTATGTGGTTGCATCGTATGCAACATGTCAAGAGATGTTGCTCGAAGAGCTCAAGATTATGCAACCTAATAAAATGAGGTTGTTTGTTGATAACTGTTATACCCCAAAATTTTCCCTCTCTTTTCGCAAGACATTTTCTCACAAGGATTTATTAAAATTCAAGATTGCACTAGTATAATTGGATTTTTAATGCCCCACATAGTTTCCATGGATCATATTGGATTTTCAAGCATCAAGTCAAAGAGGAAACTGTTGAAAGAGAAAAGCAGATGATTTTGACTTTTTTGACAAAATTGAAGAAAAGCAAGCTTGCTTCGAGTCATAATAGCTTCGACTGGGTATTACTTTGATTCATGCTAGCTTCGACTGAACTCCTTCCTTCATGCTAGCTTCAACTGGGCAATGTCTCCCTTTGAAACAACTTGCTTCGATTCAGAAGGCAATGGCCTCCTGCAGGCTTTGTTTCAATTCAGAAAGCAATGGCCTCCTGTAAGCTTGCTTCGATTTAGAAGGAAATGGCCTCCTGCAGGCTTGTTTCGATTCAGAAAGCAATGTCCTCCTGCAGGCTTGCTTCGAATCAGAAAGCAATGGCCTCCTGCAGGTTTGCTTCGATTGAGCAATGGCCTCTACATGCTTGCTTTATGCAAGCTTCGATTGGACAATGGCTATCTTCATGCAAGCTTCGATTGGACAATGGCTATCTTTATGAAAGCTTTGATTGAGCAATAGCCTCTTACATGCTTTATTTGATTCACAAAGCAATGGCCTCCTGCATGTAAGCTTCAATTGGACAAAGGCTACCTTCACACAAAGCTTCAATTAGAGTATTGGTTTCCTTCGAAGCAACATAATTTGAATCCAACTCTGAACCCTTCGAGCAAGCTTGGTTGAAGAACATTGATCAAATCTCATAGCCTTATCCTCCAAATATCACTTTCCAGGATATGTTGCTTCCAAATCTTTACATAATCAGAGGCTTACACAAATTTGTGATACATTACACAAAGATTCGAAGCTTTATCCACTGGATTATATCATTTTTAGATGAAATGGAAAAAAGCTACGTATCCTTTTTCATAAAGATTACTTTAACCACAAAGTGAGTTTTTTTTAGCTCCTAACCTGATCTTATCTGAACACAAGCAGTGTCAAAATCATGTGTCAAATCTCCTGCAAACATCAGGCCCCCACTTGTACTTGAACTTGGGAACTATGAAAATCCATAAAACTTGGTTCTTTCGTTTTCAACCAAACCATGGTTTGTTATCTTACAAACCTGGTTACTCCAATATCTCTAACCTTTTCTCTATAAATAGAGAAACCATTTGAAAGTTAAAACAGACTTTGGTTGTATGGAAAAAATCATCAAACTCTCAAACTCTAAAACTCTAAAACACTCTCAAATTATCAAACGCTCAAACTCTTAAAAAAATCTCAAACCCCTGCATACATTAAACAGCCTTTCAATTCACTCCTAACCAACCATAGATTCAAGTGACTTTCAAAACAAAGCAGCAACTGAAATAGCTTCAGGAAGGTCCCTGCAGGCTTAACCCATCATCGAATCATTCCTGGAAGTCATACAGAAGCTCTTTCAATTGGAACTTCAAGAGGTAAGTTTTCTAAAACTTAGAACTCTTCATTCAAACATCATTTCTACATACAAATAAGAGAAAACATATAGATATCATATCTAGGAAGATGACCATGCTCTAACTTTCGATTATCACTGCTTATACGTTGTGAAATTCAACTCTGACTAGTGAGACTTTGATTTTTGCACCAAATAATTTTGTGCTAACCTCTGATCTATAACTTTCAAAAGTTACATAGTTGGATTCATTTTTAAGATCTTAGATAGGTTTTTTTATCTTTCGATTGGCTGAGGAGTGAAGCCTTTCGAATCATAACATTGAAGTCTTGTATCCCTGCACTCGAAGGAAGAAGTCGGGCATTTCAAACATTCAGAAACGAGTTCAATTTATACCCAATCGAAGCTACCTTATGAACGAATAAAACAGACCACCCCAGTGGCACAAATAGCACGCGTAAAAGGCATTACTCTAGAAGGTCCTGGGTTCAAGCCCCAGCGAGACATTTTGTTCATTTTCCATATTTTCTCACTTTGTTTTGTTTTCAGGAAATACACCTGGGCCTCCATTGGCTGGGCCTTGGCATTTCCAGTTTCTGACCCCCCCCCCCCCTGTTTACTAACAAACAGGCCCTGAGCCCAAACAACACAAAACTGTTTTTCTACACACACAAAAATCTTTTTTAAAAACAAAATTTTTTTTCTACACAAAAACTGTTTTAAACACAAAAAAACTATTTTCTACACAAAAACACCAAAAATATGTTTAAGTTTATTTACTTTATTTTATTTAACTTCTTAAAATTAAAAATACCAAAAAACATTTTCATATTTATTTTATTTTCTTTAACTTAATTAAATTTCCTTAACAAAAACAAAACAAATCTATTCCTTTTTCCATTTTGTCTTGTACATTATATTCCTTATACATTATTCAAGTTCAATATGGTTGTAATAGATAATTAGAATTTTATTTCTTGAAATCCCCATTTGTACATTTGTACACCCCATCCCCATGGAAGATTTTTCTCAACTCTTAGGAATCCCTATCCTTGATCAACTACCCTTCAACGGTATTGAAAGAGACCCAATACCTGAGGAGATTGCTCGAGCTCTACATTTGCAACGATCCGACGTTGTGGCCAATTGGGAAACAAGAAATGGTGTCAAAGGATTCCTAGCCAAGTTCTTGTTGGAGAAGGCTCAAGATTTTTGGGACGCTCTGGACCTACAATCCTTTAAAGAAGTATTGGATCTCCTAATCTACAGATTGGTTCTATTTCCTAATCCGGACCAACTTATAGATGTGAACGCAGTCAAAACATTTCTATCTCGCAATCTGGTGCCCACTTTACTTGGGGGATATTTTGCATTCTATTCACACCTGCACCATGAAGAGAAGAGGAATTCTTATGTGTTGCGCTCCTCTTTGGGCTAGATGGTATATTTCGCATCTACTCCAATCTGTTGTGAAGAATGAACAAGGCTTAAGATAGTCTAGTCGATTGATGTCACTCACACATTCTGATATTTATTGGTGTGCTCGATCTATGGAGGAAATTACTATTATTGACCGTTATGGGGAATTACCTAATGTCCCTCTACTTGGCATTAGGGGAGGTATCACTTACAATCCTTGTTTGGCACTACGATAATTTGGGTATGCTAGGAGGGATGGCCCTCGTGATACACTTGTCCAAGGAATTACATTTAACTATGAGAGCAATGTCCAAGGCTATTGTCATAGATTCATATGGGCTTGGGGCATGGTTAAAAGGATTTATAGCAAGACGTTGGGGCATAAGAACTCCATTCCTTTAGAGCCTTATCTCAAATGGGTACGAACTCGCGCCCAAAACCTCATGATGCCTTATGAAGCCATCCTACCTATCATCGTGGAGCCTGTTATCGAAGGAGATGTTCCGTACACTGTCCTTTATCCTAACATGCCTACTTCTCTTGAAGATTTGAAAAGATCTTGGATTCAGCTAAAGGAAGAGCGAGACACCTTCGAAACCCAGTTCTACGCAAGTGAAAAGAAGCTTTTAGAGCTTACAAGACAACTTCATAAAGAGCGAAGTTTGAACGCCTACATTGCGCCAAAAAGGAAGCGCTCGACATTTTTGTCTTAGGAGTTTATTTTGTGTTTATTTCCTCCATTGTAAGCCCAAGAGAAATGTTTGTAATGAATTTGAACTTATTAATACAATTGATGTTTGTTCCTTTTGTCTAAACAAATTTAAATCTTCTAAGTCCTTGAAATCATTTCCTCCACATGTCATGCATCATATCATGACAGGTTTTCCCCACACGGGTTTCTCATCTGCTTACTGTTTATTTCAGTAGAGATGGCCCTAGAACAGACTATCAAGGACATTTAGACTCAAAATGTTCAGCTTCAAGAAATGTTCTTGAACCTATCCAAGGGGAAAGAAGAAGTGAAATCACTTCTCACTGGGGCATAACCATGAAGGATCCTGAGGACAACAAGAATGACCAGTTGGAGCGGCTACAAACTGAGATAGCCATAATGAAGATCCAGATGATAGGACAAATTGTGGGTCAGATGGCTCTTATCCAAAACTTGGCTTGGGGACAAGAAGAGCTGAGGGCCCTCGTCAACAAACTTCATCAAGATGGATGCAATTGTATGAAACAAACAGTCGAGGCTGGGGATCAAGTTGTTAATCAGCCCCTGATGAGACAAGAAGTTGGCTGGGTGGAGAGTAGACCTTTCCAAATTGCTGCTATGTCACGAGCCCAACAACAACTTCATATCCAACAACAGGGTAATCGGCGTAAGCGAGATAATCCAATAGGAAATATACCAAACTCAACATATTGATATCGCAATTCTTGCAACACATGTTGAATTTGAATTTGGCCACATTGAAGGATCCTCCTCGGAATCCCAATACTTCTGCTCCTAGTTACCATCCCAATGAAAGGTGTGCATATCACTCCAACAGTCCAGGACATGATACTGATAGCTGTTGGACATTGAAATATAAGATTTAAGACCTGATCGACGAACGAGCGTTGGAATTCACACAAGATGGTCAACTTGAGTTTTCTGTCATCCCTCAAAGGCACATCAGCTGAAGTGACAAAGTTCAGGCGGAGAAACTTTTGTTTATTCTAATTTTCAATTTTAATTTCTTTGTTTGCTTAAACATTTGTCCTTATGTCATACTTTAATTATTCTCATTAATGCATTGCGTATGTTTGCCTTGAATTAATCCATTCATTTTCACTATATTTAACTGTGTTTTTACTCCCTTTATGATATTCAACTCTTGTTTAAAAAGTTGCAAGCATTTAGAGGGAGGATGACGAAAACAATGCCATAATCTCATACAATATGCTTTTGGGCAGCCCTTGTTGATGATGTAATGCATTCTTTCAATTCCTAAACACTGGAGTTATAAGGAAGATAATCCCTAGTCAACCCCTTTGAGCCAAAGAAGTAGGAGTTTTCTTTTTCACACAAATTGAAACCTTTAATCAAAACCCGAGGCAGGGTTAGTTTCTCAGTTAATTTAAATGCGCGTTCGGTCGCAAGCTTTCACTTCATACACAACGAATGACATCAAAAACGTCCTTCTGAATCAAAAGACGATGTTGGTTCCCCGTAAAATAGGCAGTCATTATCTCAAAAGGAAAGCCCACTAAGTCAAAACCTACGAAGGAGACTTAAGAAAAACTAGGGCATCCCGCTAGCTGTAATCTCAAAACAAGAGCAGTCAGGAAAAAATCAGGGATAATAAAAAAAAAAGAGGTCACTGCAAATCCTTGACAACATGAAAAATGTTGCAGAAATGACTGCCTTCTCAAATAAACTTCCAAGTATTTGAACCATCATTACTGATTCAATAAGAGTTCAAACGCACAATTAACTGAGTTTAGGACTGGATAATATCATGAAGAACAGGTTGGGTACAAATACACTTTGAGCCTTATCTTTTGTTTCTTAAAACCGTGAACTAGGCCACGCTAAAACCCTTCAAAAGTCCTAATTGAAGCATGGGTTAGTTCGAAAGCATATTGTTACAAAAGGTATCTTGACTCCTGTAAGGCTTTACTGTAAACCATGAGTTGAATTCATATTCTTACAAAATTCTTTTATCTGCTAAAACGCATTTTCAAAACTTCAAGACAAACATAAACTTTGCATTTTTTTGAATACCACTATTTGCATATGGCTTTTTGTTTGACAACAGAGGAATTTGCACGGTGAATATCCAATGAACGGAAATTATCTCAAGAAACGGAATCACTTCAAATGGGAAGACACTTCCAATAAAAAATCTCTCATAATCCATGGGCACGACATGATCATTGTTTAGCACATCTGGGGAAGTCAAGTCAAGATTCAAAAAAATCTCTCAAGAAGTGCTGAATAACCAGGGGCAGATCTCCATTTGAATCACTTGAGGGCATTGAACATGAATTCCAGCAAAGGGTCATATACGACCAAGCAAACATTTTATGGGAGTGCTACAACACTTACTACTAGGGCATTGAAAAATCTCCACAAAGTCCCCTTCATTAGGTGATCCCAAGTGAAGTCACCAGAGCCACTTCTATAAGGTTATCTCCACAGAATAATCTTCACGGATAAGGCTACAAACCCCACAAGGCCAAATTCATGGATATCCCCATAAAGTTGGATTCATGCAGTCCCCAGCCAAAGTTTCAATCTCCGGAAAAACCTCTTCCCAACTGAGTTGGTCTCAAGAAGAATCCTCGAGGAGTTCTTCCAAAAGAAAACGCCTCCCCAACAGTTTGTCAAATTTTCTCTTGAACAAGGTTTATTTCCCCAACAAACTACAAATCTCCCAGCTTAAGTTTGTCTCTCATACTATTACAAATTAAGGGACCACAACCCCTAATCCCCGGTGAAGTCGCCTACAAAGTCATTACTATCTCCGAAAGTTGCTGTAAATCCTGGAACCCAACCAGATAACAGTCAACTTCATCCTTTCAAGTAAGTTACTAAATTCTGGACCCGACCAGATAATATTTTAACTTCTTCAATTGTTGAAACCTGGACCCGATCAGATAACATTTTGATTTCTATAAATCATTAAATAAAACTCCTCTTCCCTAGTATAGTTTGCCACTGTTCCAGCAAGTTATTGCAAACCCTGAAATCCAACCAGATAACAGTTAACTTCTTTATCTCCAACAAGTTATTGTGAAGCTTGGAATATGACCAGATAACAACTAGCTTTCAAGAGATAACTCCCCAGTAGAGCAACAGACAACTAAAACTCCTAAACTCTTTTCCCCAAGCAGAGATCAACATTCTCCACAGAGTCTTCTCAAACAAGTCAATATTCCCCAACAGAGTTTTCTCCTCAAACAACATACTGGGAATTCCCAACAGAAACGCTCTAAACGAAGTTGAAAATACACATAGTCTTCATCTCCAATAGCAGTCAGAGATTCAGCTTCCCAAAAGTCCCCAACATTTGTCAATGATTTATTTTCCCAGACAAGGATACACTTCAATCACATTTCACATTCATACATCATATTACATACACGATAAATGCATACAACATAATCTCATTTATTTTGAGAACATCATCAAGTCATGCATACACCTGCATGCAAGTAACCCTCTTCCTTGCAGGTAAAGCCAATCAAATCAAGTTCTCTTCTGGATGGATTTACTTCTTCCAGTTAATAACAGGAGAATCAAAGACCTCTTTTGGTTAGATTTATTTCTTCCAGTTAAATACAGGCGAATCAAGTCCTCTTCTGGATGGATTCACTTCTTCCAGTTAATAATAGGCGATCAATCAAGTCCTCTTCTGGATGGATTCACTTCTTCCAGCTAATAATAGGCGATCAATCAAGTCCTCTTCTGGACGGATTCACTTCTTCTAGTTAATAATAGGCGATCAATCAAGTCCTCTTCTGGATGGATTCACTTCTTCCAGTTAATAATAGGCGATCAATCAAAGACCTCTTATGGTTAGATTTATTTCTTCCAGTTCAAGACAGACGAACAAAGACCTCTTATGGTTAGATTTATTTCTTCCAGTTAAAGACATGCGAACAAATACCTCTTCTGGTTAGATTTGGTTCTTCCAGTTAAAGACAAGCGAACAAAGACATCTTCTGGTCAGATTTGGTTCTTCTAGTTAAAGACAGGCGAACAAAGACCTCTTCTGGTTAGATTTATTTCTTCTAGTTAAAGACAGGCAAACAAAGACCTCTTCTGGTTAGATTTATTTATTCCAAGTACAAAATCAACGTCACCCTCTAGATTGGAAATTGAATTCATAGTCAAGAGATGATAATCGCATCTAACAAAAATATTTATCAAAATTGATTACTTTCGTCTTTAAATTGTTAGTGTACAAAGAAGAGATGAAAGACAAAAGAAATATATTAAATGATAGATATAAAATAAGGAGTAATGGATATATTGACCTACCTACTATTAGGATATTTATACATAAATATTAGGATATAATAAAATACTAAGATACCCTCTAACAGATCTAATCAACAAGATATTCCTAAAATATAAATTATTTCCAACACCATCCCTTAATTTATATTTACACAAAACTGACAACTCCAATTTCATCCCTCAAACAAATAAATTGATTGGTCTTGATAGCCTTTGTTAGAACGTACGCCAACTGCTTCTGGGTACTACAGTGCACAACTTCTAATATTCCACTCTGAACCTGATTTCTCAGAAAGTGATACTTGGTCTCAATATACTTGCTTTTACCATGTAGCACTGGGTTCTTGGAAAGATTGATTGTATATTTGTTATCAATCATCAAGTCCAGAGGCTTGTTTACCTCGATCTTCAGATCCTACAACAAGTTCATAATCCACAAATCCTGAGATGCAGTTGGAGCGCCTGCAATATATTCAGCTTCACAGGTTGACAACACAACAACATGTTGTTTCTTGGAATACCAAGAAATAGGACTTTCCAAATATAAACAAATATATTCAAAATAATTTCTTCTGTAAACTCTCAGAGCCCCTTCAGTATCTTGCATCTTGTCAAACTCTGCAAATCTCCTTGATATTTTTCTGATTTGTTGTGGCCTCTAGACTTGTTCAGAATCTCCTTCTGATTCTGAAACCGTATCTCCCTCTAGACTTTCTTTAGAAGATTGACTACCACCAGAAGCTCAACCTTTGTTAGCTTCTATACCTCGTTCAGAACCACTACTTTCAAAAATACCATCTTCAAAAGTTTGATCACCTTCAGAAGCTCTGCCTTCAGAAGTTCCACTTTCACAATCATGACCACCACCAAAGGATAGATTACCTTTAGAAGCTCCTCCTTTAAGAAGTCCACCTTCAGAGACATGATTTCTACCAGAAACACGATCATCTTCAGAAGCTTGTCCTCCATAACCTACACCTTAAGAGTTTTCCCTTCTAAAAGCATGACCACCTCCATATTTAAAATCTGAATCAGAATCAGATTCACCATCTAACTCATATTTAGAGTCTCCAGAAGATTCTTCATCTTCTGACTCTAACTCTTCTTTAGAACTTTCAAGTTTTGACTCAACTTCAGAAGTAGAATCTTCTTCAGATTCGGACTCATCTTCTGATTCTTCTTCAGACTAAAATCACCTTTGGATTCTGACTTGTCTTCAGCTTCAGAGTTATCTTCTAACTCTTACTCATCTTTAGAAACCTCAAATTCTTACTCATCTTTAAAATCTTCAGCGTCATCTTCTGAGTCTGACTCATAATCATAATCATCTTCTTCCTCTTCAGAATCAAAAAATGACAATCTCATAGGTTCCTCACAGATTCACAAGTCATTAATAGCACAAATTCATCGTCTGAATCTCCTCTGGCTATTTTTGGTTCTTCTTTGTTTGACCAACAATTTTTAGCAAAATGGCCAAACCTATTACAACAGTAACACTAAACCATTCTCTTGTCATACTTCTCCTTTCCCTTATAATGTTTCTTTTCATCAGAATAAAAGACTTTTGACTTCTGGGAGCTACCACCATGTCTCTTCTACTTCTGGCCTTTCTTGACAAAAGAAGCCTTCAGAGCTTACTAAACTTCTCTCTCAGAATTTTTTCAGTCGGACGCAACTCTTGCACCTCTAGACTGCTTTGCAGCTCTTCTATTCTCATGGTGTCCAGATCTTTAGAATGTTCAATTGCTACCACAATGTAATCAAACTGAGAAGTTAAAGATCTCAATACCTTCTCTATGATTACTTGTTCAAAAAGAGTTTCTCCACTAGCTTTTATCTCATTAGTGATCAAAATCATTCTAGAGATGTACTTAGAAACCTTCTTGTTGTCCTTCATGTTGAGATTCTCATATTACTTTCTTAGGGACCGAAGCTTCACATTCTTCATTGATGCATGACCACCGTAACATCTGATTAGTGTATCCTACACAACCTTTGTTATTTCAGAGTCAACAATATTCTCAAACACATTCGCATCCACACACTGATGAATGTAGAACAATGTTTTATGATCTTTCTTCCTTATCGCCTTCTGTGTTGTCTTATCTGCCTCTGCCGCGTCTGCTGCTAATGAAGCATAGACACCGGTGACAAGATCTAACACATCTTGAGAACCGAACAACACATGCATCTGGATCTTCCAACGATTTCAATTTTTACCCATAAAACATTAGAAACTTAGAACTGATGTCGTTGTTTTCGTTCATCTTCAATCTTGTGCAGTTCACTCAAAATAAATATATAAATAAATAAATAAATATGTAATGGTGTTTAAAAATTGGTAGACATACAATTTTTATAAAATAGTATAAATAAAAATATATAAATAAATATAATATACAAGTATGAGGTGAATTGAGTATTAAGGTGCTCATACTCACAATTATACCTATTTATAATTCAACAAAATGTATTTTTAAATATTTTTAAAAAATTAAAAATAATACGATATTTTATAAATAATTTATTTATTTTTATTAAAAATGTGAATAATAGATATAATTACAGGTATTTATATATTCACGTGACATAAATATGAATGTTAAAGTTAGTGTCTAAGTGGATACAACTTCAAATACACAAATTTTTTTCGTCTACGAATATAGAGATGAGTACTCTAATATTCTGCTTTAAATCCCGTCAATTGCCATCCTTATTAATTATTTTCTTTTTTATAAAAAACAAAAATTTAATTGGGAATGTCAGTCAATTAATTATAGATATTAAATATTAAAAAAATTGGACTTATATTTTATTTATAAAATAATACAAATGAATTGTGGTGATGAATTCGCGGCAATTAATCTAAGAAAACAAATATATTTATTTATATTTATTTATATTTATTGGTTAATGGCATAATGATATTTCAATTCAAGCAGACACGTTGGTCTTTATGGTATGAAAACTCAAAAACAAGTAAGAAAATTCAAACCTTAACGTACGCGTGTACGTGCTTTCATGGTCCCTTATTAGTAGTGTTACGTTGAATTTTCATCCCCATCCATTGCGTTTTCTCTTCTCTAAAATTCCATTATCTTCTCTTCTCTAACCCCTTCACCTTTCTTTCTCTTCTTCACTTCACCTTCTTCTAATCTCAGGTAACATTTCTTTCGTTTCACTCCTTTTTTTTGTATACGTACGTACCCTTCATGTATAAGTTTGTATTCTATTATTACTTTTTGCTTTCTGGCTATGATGTTTATTTTAAACTATGTAATTAACCTCTGAATCTGAATAAAGGTGTGTCTGTATCGGTGTTGATAATTATAACGTGGTTGAAGTGTCTGTGTTTTATAGGTTCCGGCTTTGATCAACTTTAGATAATTAAGCTGAATTTGCATAAACTATTTATATTTTGTCATGATGATTAATATCTAAACTTCACTATAGTTTAATTATGATCACTCTTCGTAAATGATTGGGATGTTGAAAAAAACATGAATGTATTTTTCTGTTCTTCAGGTAACATTGGAAGCAATTTGATTGACATTAAAACATACTTTTCTGATACATTAATCAGTCATGACCTGTTTCCCTTTCACATTCAAGAAGACTTCGTCGATTTCGAGACAAAATCTAGACAACGACGAAGGTAAAGAAAGTAACACATTTCATAGATAATATGCTTTAATTTTGTATCTATCTATGTAATTAGACTCTAATTGGTTATAGTCTTAACAGATATTTCGGGCATTCATAATGTTAAAATCTATAGTTACAAAGAACTAAGCAAGGCCACAAATGACTTTAGTCAGGCCAATAAAATCGGAGAAGGTGGTTTCGGTTCTGTCTACATGGTAAACTAGATTGCTACGCGATCGTTATTTTATTGTTCTTTTTCTTATTGATGAATATGAATTATGAAACTTTAATTGTATTACGGGGTGGATGATCAGGGACGACTTAAAGGTGGAAAACTTGCTGCTATAAAAGTTCTTTCGGCCGAATCAAAACAAGGGGTGAAGGAATTCTTGACAGAGATTAATGTGATCTCCGATTTCGAGCATGAAAATTTGGTCAAGTTATATGGTTGTTGCGTGGAAAGGAATAGTAGGATATTAGTCTACAATTACCTCGAGAATAATAGTCTTTCGCGAACTCTTCTAGGTAAATGCATTTTTCTATATTGTGTTTACATAACTTGATGGATTTGTTTTCTCAACTAGTTTTTCTCTTATCTTCAGGTGGAAGTCACAATAGTATCTACTTTGATTGGCGAACACGGTGTAGAATATGCGTTGGCGTTGCAAAGGGACTCGCCTTTCTTCACGAAGAAGTCAGGCCTCCAATCATTCATAGGGATATAAAAGCAAGCAATATTCTTCTCGATAAAGATCTTATTCCCAAGATTTCTGATTTCGGTCTTGCAAAGCTTATGCCAGCAAACGCAACTCATGTCAGCACGCGCGTAGCAGGAACATTGTAAGCATTGTAATTCACAGTTTCTGTTGAATTATTTTTGTGTCCGAAATTTACTGAAGCATGGTCTTGGTCTACTTCAGAGGTTATTTGGCGCCAGAGTATGCAATCGGAGGGAGACTTACACGAAAAGCAGACATTTACAGTTTTGGTGTCCTCCTTGTGGAGATTGTTAGTGGAAGATGTAACACGAATTCACGACTTCCAATAGACGAACAATTCATTTTAGAGAGGGTAAGGACGTTTCCTTCCCAATCATATTACATTGACAGTATATAGTCTCTCTGATCCTATTTATAAGAAAAAATTTACTTTTTAGATTTATTGAATAAACAATGTATCTGATCATAGAGAATATTACATTGACATGTATCATCATATTCTAAAGCATTATATGAGATATATGAACCTACTCTTATATAAACTTTTGTTTATATAGACATGGGAACTTTACGAGCGAAAGGAACTAGTTGCGCTGGTAGATACATCTTTAAACGGAGAATTTGACGCGGAGCAGGCGTGTAAATTTCTGAAGATTGGCCTTCTTTGCACTCAAGAATCTCCAAAGAGCCGTCCGTCCATGTCTTCTGTGGTCAAGATGCTTACCGGAGAAATGAAAGTCGATGACAGTACGATGACAAAACCGGCTTTAATTTCCGATTTTATGGACCTCAAAGTTAGAAAGAATCAAGTAAGTACTACAATGGATTTGAAGACTACATCTTCATACAATACATCCTCTACCTCAGAGCAACAGGACACTACCATTACATCAGTTGCAACTACACAGTATGATCACAACAGCATGTAAACTTAAACATTGATTTGGAAAATTGTTTCATTTTCTTAGCTTGTATCTCATGTAAATTTTGCAATATTTTAATACTTATTTGAGCTTTTTTATTTATTTTGAGTGTAAGACTTCATAAGTAGGAAGTTTCTAAATGTATTGTTGTGTAAATATGGACCAGGCTTGTTGTATTCAATGAGTAATTTTGAAGATAATTTTTGGCTTTTTTGTTGTCATTCAAAAAAAAGCTCACAAATAAGAAAAGCTCTTCTAGCCCAAATACATTCAAGCTTACCAAATATCAACACTCCTTTCTTACAAAGGAAAAGCTCTTTCTTTCAGCCTTTTTTAATGAAAAGCTACAATTATTATAACAACTTTGTTAAAATAAAAAAGTGACCTTTATAACTATAATTGTAATGTGATATTAAAAAAAGTAAATACTTTTGATAAAGAAAATTGTACTACAATGTTAAAGTGACTTTTTTCAAAAGTGAAACATAGCATGTATGGGGATAGAATTTGATGTCAACTTATTTGTTTGTAAGCCTGTGACTGTTGTTGACCAGACATACCCTATGTCTTGAACCCTTTGTAACAAAATGTTATTATAGTTTAAGGGAATGAGAGATGTTTGCTTTGTGGTCACGTGGGTGACAAGGGCTATTTTGTTAAGTTTTAGTTAGAGGATATACTGACAAACAAACAATGTGACAATAATTTCCTCCACCTATTCTTAGGTTCATGTTGTTACAATAAAACAAACTAGTGTCTTTAATATGTTTTTGATATATAGAAAAGTAGATGAAACACAATAGTTTTTAGAAATTATTTATTGAATCTAGATGATTTTGAAACATTATTCGAAATATATTATGATATATTAAATTTAATGCAATGCACTAAATTATATTCCGGCGCCTCATCAACTATAACTTCTGAATTAATCTACATCATCATGTTAAATGCACTTGTGCATAAATTGTGTATTCACCCCCACAAAAAAATTGGAACTAAATTATTGATTTAAAGTTCAACTATCTAATTTGGAAGATAAAGATAAAATAATAATTTTATCATAAAAGACATTTTAGTCATTTTAAAAGTTGTCAGTCTCAAGTCAAGTCAAGTTAAAGTGTAATTGAGTTTAAGGAAGTGATTAAGTCTTGAGTCAAGTTTTTTATGGGTGAAGGACTTATATGAGTATTTTTTGGTTGAAAACTAATGGTAAATAGACCTTGAGCTTCCATTTATATAAGCTTATGTTGAAGGAAAATTGGAGTTCATTCATGAACTTTATCCTTCTCTTCATCTCCTTCCTCTTTCTACACTTAGAATGGAGAGTAAATAATGGAATTTGTCTTGCATATAAAATCTTTGTTTTCATATAAGGTCAATCCATCACCAGGACACCAATCTAATGAGCAATTGGTGATTATTGATTGAGTAAACAATTTGGGTCTATGCAAGTACAATTGTCTGCAAGCGTTAGATAACTATAATGATTTTGATGATGACAACATAATATGTCAAACAACATCATGTGAAGTCTTTATTTATCAAGCAAAAGAAGTGATCTAGATTTTTTTGTGAGATCAAAATATCAAGCCAAAATTCAATGATAACGACACCTAATGTCAAACGACATTCAGTGAAGTTCATGATGGTCTCTACTTTACTAAACTCAAATGATGGTGTATATAAAAAAAGTTGTATCAATCCTCATTAGTTAAAAGAGTCAAGTTAAGTTTTAGATGAAGTGTTAAATTAATTATGAATCAATCAAGGGATTCTGGATGTTCAAATACGTGAAAGACATAAAGTGTGAAAATTTGTCTGATTTTGTATCTGAGTGATCAGTTTAATGTAAAGGTATAAGAATAATTCTCAAATTATTAATACAATTCACACACACACTTGAAAATGTTTTAAAAATCTATGAATTTACTAAAACACTTTAAATTTTTTGGAAAAATTATCAAGGTTCACGTGGAATTTACCAAAAGTGTTCTTATCAATTGGGAAGTATTTATACACGGCATAATTGATTAAGGATTTAGTCCAATTAATTAGAGTAAATCATAAGACTCCTTAATATATTAAAAATACTCTTAATCAATTAAGTCACCTAACATTGTAGGGTCTTTTTTTTGGGACTAAGATCGTTGTCTTTTTGAAGCTCTTAATCAATTAAGTCCTAGGATTAATCGATTTAGTCATTAAAAAGCTCATGGATCTTTTTCTCTTTTGAGCCAATTTTTTCCTATAAATAAAGGGTTTCTACACATTTCTTTGGAACACAAAAAAAAAAGAATTTTGAATTATTCTTTCTCCTTTCTATTCTCTTATATTTCATATTTTCTTTCTTCACCTTATTGCCTTAGTATTTGAGAATAAATAATATTTATGAGAGTTGTTCCAGTGATGTGGGATTATTTTAATTTAGTAAAGAAGGTATTATCTCTTTTGTAATATCATTAAAAGAAATTTTTGCTTGGTTATTTAAGTTAATTAGTTAAAGTCTTTGTTTTGGTTCTTGAGATAAGTCGGTTAAAATCTCTATTTTTTTGTGAGATAATCAAGTTAAAAGGTCTGTTTGATTTTGATATTAGCCTCAAAAAATATCTTATTTGGTTTGTGGAATTATCTCGTCAAAATATATATTTGATTGTAAGAAGAATTGTGGGCATAACATGTGAAAAACTCTCATCTTTAATAGAATTCTCACGAAAGAACTGTAAGTGTTTATTGACAGCAATTTTGGTAAAACAATGACATGTTAATGTTTTGCTAAATGTATTAACATTTGGAGCAAAACTGTTTTGAATGATGTCAAAGCAGATGTCTTGACATCTTCCTACTGAACTGATCTCAATCCAAAATCAGTTAAGTCCTTTGTTTCCTGATTTCCAGCATTCTATAATTCATGATTTGTGAACTACAGGTTGCGAATAATATGGAGGAATATTTTTCAAATTGCATAATTTTATCTTGGTCTGTTTTAATGGAAATATTCAAAAGATTTGAATATTTGTTTTCAAGCCCAAGTCCAAAGTTGCGCATATATAAGGACTCGTTTCCTTATTCAAAGACAAGTAATTTTTGAAGAAGAATACTTTCTTTCTGATTAGAAGTTTAGGCTTTTTATTTATAATACACTCTAAGTATTAGTTAAAATACTTGAGTTATTTTTTTGGATTATTAATTGTATATCATTCATAAGCTTTTAAGCATTAAATGATTGAAGTATTTCAAACTTATTAATTCTGTAAGTGATTGAAGAGATTTGAGGATGGTCTCATGCCTAGGTGAGTATTAGGTAGAAGTTTAACTTGGGTAGTGATTAAGTGATTAGATCGTAAACTGGTTATTTACTAAGGGCCTATGAATTGATACTATATAGTGAACTTGTCCCTGACTTGGTAGCCCCCAGAGTAGGTGTTGTTGTATATTGAACTGGGGGAACAATCTCTTGTGTTTTTACTACTTTTGATTTTACTGCATCTTACTTGCAAAGAAATATTTGTGTCGTGACATCTCTTTAGACATCACATATCCGATACCAGAATTTTAATTGGTATCAGAGCAGGCATCCTGCTCGTTATCTGGGTGAGATCCAGGGAAGATACTTTATGGTACTATAGACAAGGAAGGAGGATATGTGAACAGACCATCCATTCTGGATGAAAGCAATTATAACTATTGGAAACCTCGTATGGTTGCCTTTTTAAATTCCTTAGACAGTAGGGCCTGGAAATCTATTTTAAGAGGATGAAAACACCCTGTCAAATTGGGAGAGAATGGAGAACCTACTGCTGAACTAAAACCCGAAGAAGATTGGTCTAAGGAAGAAGATGAAATTGCTCTTAGAAATTATAAAGCCTCGAATGCTATATTCAATGGAATTGACAAGAATATTTTCAGATCGGTGAATACTTGTGAAGTTGCTAAGGATGCATGAGAAATTCTTCAATCTACTTATGAAGACACGTCCAAAGTTAAGATGCCAAGACTACAGCTTCTCACCACGAAATTTGAGAATTTAAAGATGAAAGATGATGAAAGTATAAATGACTTCTATATGAACATCCTTGAAATTTCTAATGCCTCCAGTGCTTTAGGAGAGAAAATACCTGAAGACAAATTGGTGAGAAAGATGCTCAGGTCTATTCCCAAGAGATTTGATATGAAGATAACTGCTATAGAAGAAGCCCAAGACATTGACAAAATGAAAGTGGATGAACTTGTTGGATCTCTTCTAACATTTCAATTGAGCATAAATGAAAGATCTGAGAAGAAAAACAAAAGCATAACCTTTGTATCTAAAGAATGAACATCATGGCAAACAACCTATATCTGTTACCACACATGCCAAGGCTAAACCAAAGATGTTAAATCAGATGTCTCAACATGCGGACAAACATCATGATAAGAAAGGACATATTGGGAAACCTCATGTGGAGAAAGGACATCATGGGAAGAAAAAGATTAATCACACCAGAGAGAATCCCCAGCCCTGGAAATGTCATAATTGTGGAAGGCTTGGACATATAAGGCCCTTTTGTTTCAAGTTGCATGGGTATCCTAAAAATTCTCCTCCTCCAAAAAATGATAAGATTCCCCAAAACAGCAAAAAGAAGAAATAATGGGTTCTCAAGTCCAATGTTAGAAGTCTCATTGCCCACACCTCTCTCAGAGTATCAACCAAAGATGACTGGAACTTTGACAGTGGCTGTTCTAGACACATGATCGGTGTCAAGAATCTGTTAGTGGATGTCAAATCTCATTCCACCAGTTATGTGACTTTTGGTGATGGAGAAAAAGGAGAAATCAAAGGTGTTGGCAAGCTTGACTATTCAGGAGTTCCTAAACTTGATAATGTGTTACTTATAAAAGGGTTAACAACTAACCTGATAAGTATAAGCCAACTATGTGATCAAGGATTCAAAGTTAACTTCTCCAAAGAAGAATGTCTTGTGTGAAATGAGAAGAATAAAGTTGTCATGAAAGGAATCAGATCCAAAGACAACTGTTATCTATGGGTTCCTCAAGAGTTAAACCTCTCCTCAACATGTGTTTCAGCCAAAGAGAATGAGGTTAAACTATGGCATTAAAAATTGGGGCACTTGCATCTGAAAGGTATGAAGAGAATTATATGTGAAGAAGAAGTGAGAGGGATTCCTAAGCTCAAGATAGAAGAAGGAATGGTATGTGGTGACTGTCAAATTGGAAAGCAGACTAAGATGTCACATCAAAATATTCAACATCTTACTACATCAAAAGTATTGGAACTTCTTCACATGGACTTGATGGGACCTATGCAGGTTGAAAGTATTGGTGGTAAGAAGTATGTCTATGTTATTGTAGATGACTTTTCTAGATACACATGGATAAGATTTATTAGAGAAAAATCAGAAACTTTTGAAGTGTTCAAAGATCTTTGTCAAAGACTTCAAAGGGAAAAGGAAAGTCATGTCATAAGTGTGATCGGTGGATCTGGAACTGACTGTTTAACGCTGGTTCGCGAAATATCGCGGAAGCAAGAGTCGCCACCGTCTTTTATTTTCTCCAAATGGAAAGGACAAAAGCACAGAAAAATTCCTTATAGAGATTGCTCTCGGTTCGGGAGGTAGGTTATAGAAAGGGAAGGTGTTAGCACCCTTTCTATCCATGGTTATCCATGGGCTCTTAGATACTTGCTCATTGTGTTTTCAAAATTGGTTGTTTGCTTTTCAACTGTGGGTTTTAAAAAGTTTCTTTGAAAATTCCAGTTCTACTCTTGTATCAGTCCTCAAGAGTGTTTGAAAAATTTGCTTTCGAAAGCTTTTTGAAAAGTTGTCGGTGTGAAAAGTATTTTTGAATTTTGTTTTGAAATTAGAGCAAGTATCTACGAGAACCTACCTACCCTAAGGAATTCGTCTGTGTAGATGTCCTTTAAAGTAATGCCATCCCACCATTGAGAGGTAGGTAGCACCACCGTTGGAGGTGTTCGGGTCAATTCGAGGTTCGGGACATGGTGATCACCAGAGCAATGGGAAGATACCTTAGAAGCTACCCTCATGCCAGGTTCCCGGATCATGAGGACTTACTAAGACATCCTCTACTCGACGATCACCTTTCGAGGCAAGGCAACAGTGAGGCGTACCCTAGGGGTGGTGTGTGATTTATGTGTCAGATTCATTTATTTTATCTTGTCATGTTATGAGTGAGCTACGCGTTTGTTTTTATTTAAGGCCATTCATTCTTGCATGCATTTATTAATAGTTAAAAAGTGCGAGAAATTAAAAGTTCTAAACTATTACAAAAGGCGCGGGTCCACATCGCCAAAATTTCCAGAACCCGATTTGACAGAAAATAAATAAATAATTAAAGTGCGAGAAATTAAAATGTTTAAGTTTACAAGGCTTTGGGAGAGGTACATAAAATTATACGACATAAAATAAAAATGCGCGAAACAAATTAATAATCGAAAGCGAGGGCGTTGGACCCTTTTTAATGAAACTAAATTAAATTATTAAATTAATTAAAATTAAAAAGAAAAAAAGAAATTATTTTTTAGTTTTTTTGTATTTATGAGAATTTAATGAAAGATCAATTAAAATAAAATATTAACCCTAATTCTAATAATTTTTATTTATTAAGAAGAAATATTAAAGTTAAACCTAAATTACCCTAATTATTTACATGCAATTTTGATTTATAAAAATAAATAATATTTTAATAATTAATTATTATGAAAGAAAAGAAAAAAGGATAAAAATTATTGCAAACCCTAATTCTACCAAATTTTAGATTGATTAAGAAAAATATTAAAATTTAACCCTAAGTTTAAAAGCTAAAATCAATTAATGAAGTTTAATTACAAAAAAAAAACATATTAATTAAATAAAATACTTATTTTTGTCTTTTTTCTGATTTTTTATTGTTTTTTATATTTTTATGAAAATATTTAAATTAAAGAAATTAATTAAAAAAACATTAATTGAAATAAAGAAAAGAATGAAAAATATAAAAGAAGCTTGCAAACCTTGGGGGGTTCTGTCCCCAGTTGGAGGTGTAAATAAGAATTTTAGGCCCATTAATCCTTGGCCTCTTTTGACTTTTCTTGCCAGCGCGTAGCCTCTTTGACTCATGTCCATGATGCTCTTCCCACTATGGCCCTTGGATTGATCTCAGCCAGTACGTGGAGGTCCTGGATATTGAGTGTATGGTGGTCTACAATACTGAAGCTGCACAGAAGTATTAGTGGAAAAATAATATGGAAAGGGTGAGGGACCTGGGGCTCGAACCCAGGTCCTAGAGATTACCACTAACAAGCCTTGCCACTGAAGCACTCTACACGCGTTGTATAATAGATAACAAACAATCATTATAATATAGAACAACGCGTTAGTGACTTTTTTTAGCGCGAATTTTGAATGATCCAATCAACGCTGGCCACATATCCTTCTTCTTCCTTGGCTTGTTTATTTCCTGAAATAAGAAAAGAATGGGCAACGATTTTGAACCGTCCCCAAAAGCAACATTATAAAAAATAGCGATTAGGCCGTCCGGCCACATAAATTAGGCGCGAGGGTTGATTCTGAACCGTCCAAGCGCGCTGAATATGGTCATGGCATTGAGAGCTTCCAATTTTACAGTATGAAGAAACACCTAATTCAGAGCTTGGAAAACCCTAAAAGATAACAATGGTGGAATCGCGTATAGTGCACAAAAACACAATTAACTTATATGGTTAGCTTTAGAATCCTCCCATTAGTCAGAATCTATGAAAGAAATGCCATGAAAATGCATAGATATTAAAACACGATTATGAAAAAAAAGTGGAAAAGTTTGAATCCTATTCACCAATCTTCAAGGTTTCAGGCTATGCTATTGATTCAATCTCCTTCCTTGAAGCTTCAGCAAGCCAATGAAATAGGTATTTTGACTTGAATCGCCATCCAACTTAGTTTTCAGTATTGGAGTTTTTCTTGAAAAATTCAAGTTTGCTTATGGCTCTTCTACGCAGCTTAGACCTCTCTAGGATTAGGTTTGCATTCTATACTTATGTGTGAATGATTAGGTCAAAGAATTTGGTCAAAAAGATCCATGAATTGATGAATCAATATTTGATTTTTATGGCATTAGTTTTCAATCTTTTCATGCATATTTGCCACCAAATCATGTCCAATTACCTTCAATTCTTTCCTAATCTGATTTGCACGAAATCTTGGAGATATTTTATGCACAAAAAGATTCAAAAAGCATTAGGTTTAGTATTTTTCACCTATTTAATTTAATTAAATGAATTATTAATGATTAAAAATCCAAATAAATAAAATAAAATGATAAAAAACTTCCCTTTGGGCCAAATGGTCGTGCACATGCCTTGGATAATGAATTGTGGAAGAAAAAGAGGCCCATTAGCAATTTTAGGTCATTTGAATCAATGTTGACTTTTCAAAATATCCAAAAATTTCCCAACTTCCACAAGGCATAACTTGCTCAATTTTTAAGCTTTGCTCATGTTCTTGGACATTTTGGAAAGGTATTTGAGTCCTATAACCAATGTCTTTGGTCCCATGCCATTTTGATTTACCAATCTCAAGTTATGGCCTTTGACTTAAAGTCCCTTTTTGTTGACTTTTGAAAATGACCTATAATGTTGAAATTGATAACTTTTCGTGAGATCATTTCTTGGACTTGAAGTATGAAGAGGAGTTGTAGGAAATGTCTTTATCTTCAAAATGAGCTTTGGATGGAATTTTTCTGATAATCCATGTGAAAGTTATGCCTTGGTCAAGTTACAGTTGACTTTTTCAACTGTCCAAATATGGAAACTTTTGCATCTTGATGATTTTTGAGCCAAGCTTTGAGAATCATGATCAAGAATTGATCAAATGATGTTTGTGGCTTCAAAATGAGATGTTGACCAAAAATTTGGACTTTTGACTGTCAAATGACCATTTTGCCCCTACAGTTGACTGTAGTGCAATTAGGGTTTTTGACTGTGCAATTTTGTGCTGAAAGTCTTGAAACTTGGTATGAGGATGCTTGACCATATTTGTAGGCATGTGGGACTTGATTGGACCCTTGGAAACTTTATCTTCTTTGCCAGAACCAAAACCCTAATTTTGACTGTTAGGAGGCCCTTGAACTGTGCAACCCTTGGGGAATTTTGAAGCATGCTTTTGACAAATCTTGAAGAGTATGAGAGGGCAAATTTTGGGGTACAACAGTTGCCCCTGTTCAATCTTCTTAGACCTGAGGATGCAGATTGGCTGACGTGCCTTTCGTAATCCGAAGGTGGAAGATGATTGAACACTAGAGTGCCCAGAAATTTGCGCTCACATAGTAGCAGTGTGATGGTGGAATGGGCTTATAGATGCCATTTGGAGATTGATGGATAGGATGATGGGCTTATAGATGCCATGCTAAGAGATGATGGAGGGTGGATGGGCTTATAGATGCCATCTGGATGTTGATCGCATAAGAGATTCCTTAGCGAGAACCTGCGTACCTGCAAAAGAAAGATGAGTACCTGACATGTTGCAGGAGCTGGTCTTCAGATGCTTTGTATAGATG
Organism: Vicia faba; assembly: GCA_948472305.1. Taxonomy (NCBI): domain Eukaryota; kingdom Viridiplantae; phylum Streptophyta; class Magnoliopsida; order Fabales; family Fabaceae; genus Vicia; species Vicia faba. The sequence continues at coordinate 1,435,226,583 of OX451735.1, forward strand.
TGTCCTGACTGGTTACAGGAGCTGGATCTGGATCTTCAAACGGTGATGAATGGACCAGGGATGGTTACTACCTCAACAGGAACGGTGAGAGAACCTTGGATGACTTTAACCTCAACAGCAATCATTGAGAAAATCTTGGATGATTACGACCTCAACAGCAATCGGGGAGAGAACCATAGGTGACTACAACCTCAACAGCAATCATTGAGAAAATCTTGGATAACTTCAACTTCAACAGCAATCGTTGAGCGAATCTTGGGATTACCACCTCCGCAGTATCGGGGAGAGAACCATAGGCGACTACAACCTCAACAGCAATCATTGAGAGAATCTTGGATATCTTCTACTGAGTCTTCAAAAGAAAAACCTTTAGGAGTTGGTTTAACTAGACCAGAGAAGGCCTTTGACTGGATAAGAAACAGAGAAATCTTTGGAGTCGATTAACTGGACCGATCTAGGTCTTGGAGTCTTCAACTGAGTCTTTAAAAGAAAAACCTTTAGGAGTTGGTTTAACTAGACCAGAGAAGGCCTTTGACTGGATAATAACCAGGAAAATATTTGGGAGTCGATTTAACTGAACCAGACAAGGTCTTGGAGTCTTCAAAAGAAAAACCTTTAGGAGTTGGTTTAACTAGACCAGAGAAGGCCTTTGACTGGATAATAACCAGAGAAATCTTTGGAGTCGATTAACTGGACCGGTCTAGGTCTTGGAGTCTTCAACTGAGTCTTCAAAAGAAAAACCTTTAGGAGTTGGTTTAACTAGACCAGAGAAGGCCTTTGACTGGATAATAACCAGATAAATCTTTGGAGTCGATTAACTGGACCGGTCTAGGTCTTGGAGTCTTCAACTGAGTCTTCAAAAGAAAAACCTTTAGGAGTTGGTTTAACTAGACCAGAGAAGGCCTTTGACTGGATAATAACCAGGAAAATCTTTGGGAGTCGATTTAACTGAACCAGACAAGGTCTTGGATGTAGCTGAGAACTTTAACTGAGTCTTCAAAATAAAAACCTTTAGGAGTCGGTTTAACTAGACTAGAGAAGGCCTTTGACTGGATAATAACCAGGAAAATCTTTGGAGTCGATTTAACTGAACCAGAAAAGGTCTTGGAGTCTTCAACTGTGTCTTCAAAAGAAAAACCTTTAGGAGTTGGTTTAACTAGACCAGAGAAGGCCTTTGACTGGATAATAACCAGGAAAATCTTTGGAGTCGATTTAACTGAACCAGACAAGGTCTTGGAGTCTTCAACTGAGTCTTCAAAAGAAAAACCTTTAGGAGTCGGTTTAACTAGACCAGAGAAGGCCTTTGACTGGATAATAACCAGGAAAATCTTTGGGAGTCGATTTAACCGAACCGGTCTAGGTCTTGAAATGTAGCTGAGAACTTAACTGCATCTTTCCTGAAAGGTAAAAGTCAGTCATATGCACTGTATGATATGAATCAAGCAATGATGTTCTCAATATAAATGAGATTTGTGAGATATGATGCATATATGCATGCTATGATGATGTATGTGATGTTTACGAATGTATGTTTTTCGTCTAGGAAAGTAAATCCTTGATGGGTGCCGGGAAGTCAAATCCTGGGCTGATGTTGAAGAATAGATCTTTTGCCTCCACTGGGGATGATAGTTGCAAGAATACCGGTAGGAGAGGATGACTCCGTTGGGGAATAGTCTTGGCGAATAGATTACTCTTCGGGGAGAAAAGTACTCTGACGATTTTGCTGGAAGCAACACTCTGTGGGGAGAGAGACACTTTGCTGAGTTGTTGATAATAATTTGCTGGGGATACCCTTGTTGTATTGGAAGCATTGATAGACTTCGCTGGGGATGAGAAGGCTTCGTCGAGGACGCTCTTTCCATGGCTTTTGGCTGAGGATATCCCAGTTATATCCTGGTAAGGAAATAACTCTTTGAATAAAACCGGGAGACGCGTGTTCGTGCTCTGCGAGGGTAAGCTTCCAGAATCTACTGGGGATAAGCTTACTGCTTGGGGAGATGGATTCCAACTTTTTTGGGGAATTAGATTGGACTCTCCTGGGGAAGTTTTGAATTGCTGGGGAAGTAGCTCCACTGGATGTTTGATATACCGCCGGGGAACAATCTTTAGATCAAGACTGCCGGGGATGCTTGTTAAGAATATATGTATACTGCTGGGGAATGTTGGGATCTGCTGGAGGATACCCAACTTTCTTAAGGTTTGATTGTAGCTTTGCTTGGGGAGAGTGTACTGACTTGCTGGTTCACTCTCTGGGGAATTAAGGTATCTGGTTATGTTCTTCAGCTGAACTTATCTTGGTACCTTGGAGGATAGAACAATTAGATTGCTTAGACAACTCCTTATTGCCCCTGTTTCTGAGGTGGGAGAGGAAGACCTGTGAGGTGCTGATAGTTGTTGATGGACAAACCTTCTTCTGGTAGGCAAGTGACAAGATGCCGGGACCTAGTCGTACGCTTTGATCCCTAATTTTTGCCTGGACCGCCCTTTCGGGTTTTCAGTCCACCGGGATACCCATTTTTGCCCAAGCCGCCTTTCCAGGTTTTCGACTTGTCGGGTGTACAGATTTTTCATTTCATCCCTTATTTTTGCCCGAACCTTTTGGTTCGCCGGGAAGCCCTTATTTTTGCCTAGGTATGTCAACCTAGCGGGTCTTTGATTGTGCGTAGTATTTTTTCGACTATGTCCGTTCTCAGAAAGTAGGGAGTTGCCCCTGTTAGAAGTGTTTTGTCATGCCACCAGAAGGTATTTGATCAGGCAAGATTCATTGTTGGAATACCCCAAGTGACTTAGGCGGAGATTTGCCCCAGGCTATTTGGCCTTTGAGAGATTCTCTGAATCTTGATTGGATTGCTCCAGATAACGGACACTGGCCATGTCTGCCCCTTGATTGGAGGTACTTCTGTTCATTAGGCATTCGTCGTGCGAACTTCTATGCTGTTCAAACAAAAAGTCATATGCAAACAAAGTTATGTTAAAAATGCAAAGTCTATGCCTGTCTTGAAGATTTTGAAAATGCATTCTTTTTCATAAAACAAATGAATGTTTGTAAAACGTGATGTCAACTCCTTTTTTATAGTAAGCCTTAAGGAGTCAGGATACCTTTCGTCACAGTATGCTTTCGAACTAACCCATGCTTCAGCTAGGACTTTTAAGGGTTATAACGTGGCCTGGTTCACGGTTTAAGAAACAAAGGATAAAGGCTCAAATTTTATTTGTACCCACCCGCTCTTCGTGATGTTCTCCAAACCTAAACTCAGTTGATCATACGTTAGACCTTGTTTGAGTCTTTGCTCTGATTTTCCGGTGATGGTTCGGATGTTGACAACTTATTTTGAATAGGCAGTCATTTCCTTTTTTGTTGAGGGTTTGTATGACCTCTTTCTTGTCTGATTTTTTGTTATCCCTTTCTTTTTTGCCTGAACTGTTTCCTTTTTTGGAATTACAGTCAGCGGGATGCCCCAGTTTTGTAAGTCTCCTTCATGGGTTTTGACTTAATGGTTTTTTATTTTTTTGAGATAATGACCGCCTTTCTTTATTGATTATTCGGAACCATCACTGTCTTTCTTCGTTTTGTAAGGACTTCTTTGGTGCCATTTGTTATGCACTTGGATCAACTGAGAGACTACCCTGCCCCAGGTTATGATTAAGGGTTTTAAATTTCGAAAAGAAAAACTCCTACTTCTTTGGCTCAGAGGGGTTGACGAGGGATTATCATCCTTATAACTCCAGTGTTTAGGGATTGAAACAATGCCTGTACCTCATCAGCGGGGTCTGTTCAAAAGCATACTGTAAAGATAGCGGTATCGTTTTCGTCATCCTCCCTCAAGAGGCTTAGAATTAATGAGAGTTGATCATCAGAAAAAAATATGAAAATAATTTGCATATAGTGAATACGAATATATTGCTTCAAAACAGACATATGTAATGCATTAATGAAATAGCAATGTTTGACATGAATATTATTGTTTGAATAAACAAAGAAAAAATACGACTTGAATTCAAATGAACAAAAAAGTGCTCTCTATCCTAGCCATGTTTTGGCATGGGAGCAGTGATCACGTTGGGAGCCTCGGGCGCCTCGAACTCAATCTCCTTTGCGTCAATCAAGTCTTGGATCTTATTTTTCAAGCTCCAACAATCATCTGTAGTATGCCCCGGGCTGTCAGAGTGATAAGCGCAGCGGGCGTTGGGGTTATACTTCGGTGACGTTGTATTTTGATTCTTCGGAGCTTCTTTTAGAGTTACCAGCTTGGTCTCCAGCAACCGCGGCAATATCTGGGATAAGGTCATGCTGAGCCGAGTGAACTGCCTTCTCTCGCTCTTTTGTTGGTTGTGATGTTGAAGAGCACCAGCAGGTTTTGAGATCACCACTGCATTGGCAGCTTGGCGGCGTTCTGGTCCATTCTGTCTCCTTGAACCATAGACGGCATTGGATTCCTTCTTAAAAGGTTTTTTATCGGTGCTCGATGAAGCATCCTTCTGTATCTTCCCAGCCTTGATACCAGCTTCGATCCTCTCCCCAGTCAAGATCAGATCTGTAAACCCAGCAGAAGATTTCCCAATCCGATGGTTGAAGAATGGACCAGACAGGGTCCCTAAGAACATGTCGACGAGCTCGCGGTCAGTCAGAGGTGGTTGTACCTGTTGTACCCCAAAATTTTCCCTCCCATTTCCTCAACATTCTCTCATCACAAGACCTTTTGAAGATCAAGATACAGTTAAGGTTTCCTCTGCTCAAGACTTCTCCTTGCACTGTGGACTCAAATTAGGGTTTGTGTTTGCCTAAGGATGTTTTGACCTAAAATGCCTAAGATGACTTTCATGCTTCATATTGTACTCCCAAGTTTACCTATACCAAGTTTCAAGTCTTGATTCCAAGTTTTGCCCAATCAATTGGACAGTTGACCTAGAAATCAGCTGTATTGAGGAAAAAGTCAACTGTGGCCAATTGACAGTCAAACCTCATGAAATTTGATCCACATCAACATTATGAACTCATGTGGACCATTTGATCAAGTTTGGATCACAATTCCACAAGAAATTTGATCAGATCACCAAAAGGGCAAAATGGTCATTTTTAGGGTTTTGACTGCACAAAGGCAATTTTTGACTGTTTGACCTAGCCAATGGCAAACCAAGCTCACATATGGCCTCAAGGACTCAATGGAATTATCTTGACATGTTCATCAAGCTCAAAAAATCCCAAATACACAAGATTGACAGTTGAATTTCCCAGTCAACTGATCAATTTTGACTGTATACTGAAAAGTCAAACTTTGACTTTTTGGTCAAAATCAAGAGTCAAGATTCATTTTTCATCAAAACTTGCCAAATCATGAAACTTGTTCACCAAGAAATCTCAAAATGCAAATTAGGGTTTGAAAATGGAATTTTTCATAACTTAGAATTTTTCTAAGTTATGAAAAACCCTAATTTTTTCCCAACTTTGCCCCATCTTTTCACCATGATCCATTTGGATTCAAACAAAAGTCAAAACATGAAAGTTGTAGCTTGTTGCATAATCTACAACTTTGATTCACAAAGTTTTCTCATTTGAAGCTTGTATCTCAAGTTATAATTTTTTGAATAAGGGCACTAAACCATCTTTTAACTTAGTGAAATTTGACCTATTTTGACAAGGTTTTCTACCCTACTTCAAGGCCACTTTTCATACCCTTCCACTTGGAATTTTGATTTTCATTTTAAAGATGGATTGTAGTACACATTCCAAGCTTTCCAAAATGTCCAAGAACTCATCAAACAACCTCATAACTTGAGAGATTCGAATTTCACAAGTTGGCAAAAATTCACTTTTGTTCTTCATCAAAACATGTTCATAATCTTGCCAATTTGAAATCAGTTTGCTTTATGCTTGATTACAGGTCCTTGAACCATTTCATACTCAATAATTTAATGCATATTCAATGTGTTAAGGTCATGTTCTTTGTGTTCTAACATTGCATAATGGTTTAATCCTAAACTAGATAAAGTGAAATTTCCATTTTTGAAAAGTTTAGCTTTATGTCAAGTTTGTAATCCAACAAGTACATGAAAGATCTGCTTTGCACAAGATTATGTGCATAACACACTGATCAAGAGAGGCTTATGCAGCACATTAGGAGGCCCCCTACTAACCTAAAACCACCAGCTTGCTTTTGTTGCTTAAGATAGAAGAAAAGTCCATAACTTATGCCATCTCTCATATCAGCTAAGACACACAACACAAAATCTATAAAACACATTCCATAGACCAAATCCAAGCTAACACACGAGCCCTTGCCATCTGAAACACTCCCATTGCTCTAATCACCTCGAAACTGCACAAACAGGGGAGCCCCTGCAGATTGAGTGCAAACTCCCACTTCCCTCGAGCATTTTCACCAAAATCAATTCACACACCTTCCTTACAACATATGCAAGCTAACCATGGCCTAAAACCCGACCTGTAATCACTCTAACAGTTTCCACCATTTTCATTTTTTCCTTTTGCAGTTGAAGTTCTACAGCTTGAAACAAGAAGGTTCAAAACAAAGTAAGCATTGAAAAAGCATCCCTGGACCTCAAGGAAGCTTTTCCAATCATTACCTTGCACTAGAAGTTCCTCATTCTCCAGATTGAAGTTCAACTGCATAGGTAAAACTTTGAACTCGTATCTCTCTTATCATGCATCTTTAGCCTTAAGTTTGTGAAGAAACAAGGTCCTACTCATAGCTCTGAACATGTACATATCCTTACATTTCATTTCTTTTGCCTGAGTAGAGAGAATTTGGAGTTTGAAAATGGTAGAAAAATAGGGTTAGGATTGGGGGGAGGAGAAATTCTCCCTCATCTTAGAGAGATAGGTCAAGTTCTTTATATGGTTAGAACCGTCTCTTCATGCTGAACATTTCTTGTGTTATGAGTTTTTGCTGAAAAGCCAAGAATCAGGAGTTAGACATTGAAGAACAGGGGCGCGCGTTTTTCAAATGTTTGAAGCTGGAGGTTGAAGACAATGGTCAGTGGGCTGGGCCTGTGTTATTTCACTTTTCACACCACCTTTTTTGATTCACACCCCCCTGAGCCCATTTGTTCATTTCTTAACATTTTTGACTTTTTCTTTTTTGATTAACTTTGTTTATTTTTTCTCATGGCATTTAAAAATTAAAAATATTTTTTCCATCATTTTTTGCATTTATTGCATATTTATTTGTTTATTTTCTTTGTTTGTACATAAATATATATATATATACCATTATTAGAATAAAATAGAAAAATGGTGTAAATACATTTTTATTTTTATTTACTTTCTGAAAATATTTCACACAAAAAATACTCTTTTATTTATTTTATTAAAATATTAAATAAATATTTATTTTGTGTATAATACATATTTAGGGTTTAATATATATATATATGTGATTATTAATATATTTAAGACAAAATATAAAAATACTTGATTTTTTTTATTTTTATTAATATTTGATATAAAAACACCTTTTTCCATAATACACTTCATTTTATTTTATTTTTATAAATAATGAATAAATAGTTGTATTAAATTAGAAAATAATACCTTTTTCTTTAAAAATTAGGGTTTTTACCCTAAGTTCAAAATACCCCAAAAAATAATACATTTTTTACTTTCTTTTCTCTTTTACATAAATAATATTTTTTCATACATATACAAAACATTTTTGTGCATCTTGCATTTTTATACATTATTTAAATTGCAAATATTCAATTGATGTAATAATTTAGATTTAAATTCTTGTCAATATCCCCATTTGAACATTTGTACCCCCCTTCCCATATTTGGTTTTGTAATAGCTTAGTAATTTTAATTTCGCACTTTATTGCTTTCTAATGATAACATGTTAGAATTAGGGTTTGTATGCGAAAAACGATAAAAAATAGTTTGACCTAATACAAGATAAACAAGCATGAAAATGGACACACAAATCACACTTGCACCCCCTAGGGTATTCCACTTGTTGCCTTCAAATAAATGGGCCATATTGCATGTTGAACTTCTTTGGGCAAAGCAAACAATTTGAATGATCATAGTCCCTCGACAAAACTTTTCAAAAACAAACAAAAACAAATGATCAAGTCCCTTAGAGAAATTGCTCAAAGACATTTAACGCCGTTGCAATTATGGTCTAAAACAATGACCCGCGCCTGTCCCTTTCACATCCTAACACAAGGTTGCCCACCAAATACAATGGTGGAGCAAACTTGTTAAAAGGGTTAAAGTATAGCAATGATCTTTTGAGAAATTTAGGAGTAGATAACCTCTTAGTTACTTAAATCAATTTGCAAAACAAAACACTTGCCTAATTTCAAAATCACATCACTACACTTTCAAAACAACTTTCAAAAACAAAATGAAAACTTTTTCAAAAGACATACATCTTTGTATACATCCCCACATGGATCATTACAAAGGTTGCCACCACATTGGCCTCTTTTCAAAACATTTTCAAACCCACACACTCAAGCACCATTTAAAACAATTGAAAACAAAAGGCAAGTGATCTAAGCAAGTAACTAAGAGCCCATGGATAACCATGGATAGAAAGGGTGCTAATACCTTCCCTTTCTATAATCTACTCCCCGAACCCAAGAAAACATCTCAAAAGGTTTTTGCTGTGCTTTTTTAACCTTTCCTTAGGATAAAATAAAAAGTCGGTGGCGACTCTTGCTAACCGCAACATTTGCGAATACAAACGCAAACCTCAAGTCAGTTCTCCCACCGTATCACAGAACTGGCGACTCTGCTGGAGAAACTTTTAAAGTGGAGTAACCTTAGGGTTTAGATCACCTTTGTTTTCAATTGCTTGCTTTGTTTGCTTTTACATTTGTGGGCTTTGTATCGGAGTTTTATAGATCCTAACCCGGATCTGGGGATACCTTCTTAGAAAGTAGCAACAAGGCTGTGAGGGAACTGTGCGGGGTATACCGACATGGTTGAAACAGTCTGCTACGTTGATGTGGCACTTTGGTGTGTACTGGTAACCCTTGAGTTCAGTCAAGGAGAGTACGGGGCGGCCGCGTGGTGTCGTGAAGCATCAACTGACCTTAGGAACCTTAATTGAACCATCTTGGCCTTTTTAGGGTAGTGAGATAACTGACTTTGGTGCAGTCCGAGGTTGGTTGATACTCGATACTACACTCAATTGAGGGTTGCTTTCCTGGAATATTTCGGTCGCCAGTTCAGTGGCTAAATCGAAACGATGAACAATGAAAGCAATCCAGTGATATTGGGACCTTTAGAACCCGGTTACTTTTGATAGGACAGGTTGAGCCCACCAAACTTCAAGAGGGTAATACCCAGACCCCATGCAGGCCTAAACTCTAAGGGTTGGTGTGACTTGTGTGCCTTACCATGTTTGCCTTTGTGAATATTTATAGTGTATTTAATCATCACATCATTACATCATACAAACATCATGAGCATTGACTAACCATTTCAAGGGTTTCGAATCTTCATCTTTGTTCTTGTTTTATAGGACATGGAAACTGCTCGCAGAAAGACAATTCAGATTAGCCTTGTAAAGATCCCTCCTCAGCTTAAGGAACTTCTGTCCAGGATTCCCGAGGGTTCTTCATTCAGTGAGAGACATGGAAGACTCATCAACTTGGTTAACACCAACATTGAGGAGGACTTGATAAAGGTCCTGTTCCAATTCTTTGACCCTCTGCATCACTGCTTCACCTTCCCGGATTATCAGTTGGTGCCTACATTGGAAGAGTTCTCCCGACTTCTAAAGGTCCCTATCCTTGATCAACTACCCTACAACGGTACGGAAGAGGAACCCAAGCTTGAAGAAATTGCTAAAGCCCTGCACCTACAGTCATCTGACCTCAAGGGACATTGGGAAGTTAGAAGTGGTATCAAGGGTTTCTTAGCCAGGTTTCTGTTTGAGAAGGCCCAAGAATGTTGGAACTCCCTTGACCTACAAGCTTTTGAAGAAGTCATGGCCCTCCTTGTCTATGGTTTGGTGTTATTCCCTAACCCAGATCAACTTATTGATATCAGTGCTGTCCAGATCTTTATGACCAGGAATCCTATACCTACACTGCTGGGGGACATCCTTCACTCATGTTACACTCGAACCATGAGAAGAAGGGGTGTCCTTTTGTGTTGCACTCCTCTCCTGGGAAGGTGGTTTATTTCACACCTTCCACAAACAGTTTTAAAGAACGAGCAGGGTTTGAGATGGTCACAACGGTTAATGACTCTCACGCATGCGGATATACATTGGTGCCCTAGGTCTAGGGAAGACATCACTATCATTGATCGATGTGGGGAGTACCCCAATGTTCCTTTATTTGGAATCAAAGGGGGTATTACTTACAACCCATGCCTGGCTTGGAGACAGTTTGGTTATGCTCGGAGGGATGGCCCTCATGACATGTTAATCCCTAACATAGTTTTTGACTTCGACAACGATACTCAAGGACTTCGTCAGAAATTTATCAGAGCTTGGAGGATGCCAAGTAGGATAGACAGCAAGACATTGGGGCACCGGAACTCCATCCCGTTGGAACCTTACCTCAAGTGGGTACGAGCCCGCTCCCAGAAGTTAGTGATGCCTTATCCTCATATGCTCCCTGTGATCAAAGAACCAGTCTTGGAAGGAGAGGCATCCTACACTATTCAACATCCCGACATGCCCACCTCCTGGGAAGAGATGCAGAAGAGCTGGGTCCAGCTTAAGGAAGAACGGAATTCTCTTGAGACCAGTCTACATGCTAGTGAAAAGAAGGTCCTGGAACTCACCCGCCTGCTGCACGAGGAAAGGAATCTCAACACCTACATCGCGCCAAATAGGATGCGCAATATCTTTTTACCTTAAGGAGTCATTTTGTAGTATTTGGCCCATGGGGCATTTATGTATTAACAAATTTCTCCTTATTAATATAATGTGCGTTCCTTTTTGTCTACAACAAATTTTGAATATTCTAAATCCTTGAATGCATTACATACATACGCATTCCATTGCACCATATGCATAGCAGGTACCCTATTTCGCAGGTTGCTTAATTTTCTTCGCTGTTTGTGTGCACAGTCATCATGAATCCAGAATCATCCAGTGAGCAAGCAATCAAGGCCCTTCAGGCCCAAAGTGCACAGTTTCAAGAGATGGTCCTAAGCCTAGCCCAAGGTCAGCAAGAGTTGAAGACTCTACTCATGAAGAAGAAAAAGAAAAAGAGGACCGCGCTGTTCAACGCCGGACGCAGATTTGGGAACACACTCCACAACGAAGCTGATCCAACCACTTCTTCTGCTGAGAAAAACAGTCCCCAAGGGGGGGGGAGCTCCTAGTCCCGCAGTCTCCGACAACGAGACGGACTATAATGACGAACAATACCCACCTGCTGCTGACAGATACAAGCAATTGGAGGACCGCTTGAGCGCCATGGAAATTCAGAATGTGCCGGGACTGGATTTCAGAGATTTGGGGTTATCTTCTGGGGTAGTCATCCCACACAAGTTTAAGGCGCCTGCCTTCGCCAAATACGATGGGGTCTCCTGCCCAAAGCTGCATCTGAGGTCGTATGTAAGGAAAATCCAACCTTACACGGCAGATAAGAACCTCTGGATTCACTTCTTCCAAGATAGCCTCTCAGGGTCACAGCTTGAATGGTTCTACCAATTAGATGGAGCCAGCATCCGGCACTGGGAAGATTTGGCAACCGCATTCTACAGACAATACCAATACAATTCTGATCTCGCTCCCACGCGTACCCAACTTCAGGGTATGTCTCTAGGAACGGGTGAAGGGTTCAAAGAGTACGCTCAAAAATGGAGAGATTTGGCTGGCAGGGTGTAGCCTCCATTAACTGACCGAGAGCTGGTTGATATGTTCCTTGGGACTTTGTCTGGTCCGTTTTTCAATCATTTGGTTGGTAACTCCTCCGCTGGGTTCACAGATTTGATATTAACGGGAGAAAGAATTGAAGCTGGCATCAGGTCAGGCAAGATACAGAAGGCTGCCTCTACAAGTGCTGAGAAGAGGCCGTTTAAGAAAGAAGCAAGTGCCGTCTATGGTCCTAGAAGACAAGTCAAACCCGAAAGTCGCCAAGCCGTCAATGCTTTGGTCATCTCCAAACCTGTTGCTGCTCCTCAACAGTACAATCAACAAAGAAGCGAAAGGCCCAAGAGGCAGTATACCCGACTAAGTATGACATTATCTCAAATTTTACCCCAACTGTTATCCACCAACCTGGTGACCCTCAAAGAAGCTCCTAAGGTCGTCAACACTGCGTCTCCTAAGTATAACCCAAATGCCCGGTGTGCTTATCATTCTGATAGTCCCGGGCACACTACTGATGATTGTTGGGCCTTGAGAAACAAAGTGCAAGATCTGATCGACGCAAAGGAAATTCAGTTTGAAGCGCCAGAAAGACCAAATGTTGTAACGGCTCCTATGCCCCAGCATAGGGTAAATGCCATTGAGGAAGAAGTGTACGCTGTTTCAGTAAATGAAGTTGTTACCCCTCTGAAGACTGTTAAGAAGAACCTACTGCGGGCCGGTTTATTTCCGGGTTGCGGTGAAGGTTGCCTGTTCTGTGCTATTTCCCTATCTGATTGTCCCTTGCTGAGGTTAGGCATCCAAAGCCTAATGGATAGCAAGGAAATTCTATTCAAAAAGACTGCTGTTCAATTGGTTCCGATGAAAGAAGTTTCTGTGATTACCATCTTCAAAAATCCAATCAAGGCTCCCCCGAAGAAGCCTATTCAAATCATGACAGTTGCGCCTGTGATCATTACTGTCCCGGGGCCCCTCTCCTACGTGTCTGATAAAGCTGTCCCCTGGCATTATGGGGCAGACGTGTATGTAAATGGAATCAAACAAGAATTCGACGCTAGTGCCAGTATCTGCGATATCACTGGTCCAGCCAAAGTTACCCGCAGTGGCAGGCTCTTCTCGCCTGACATTGCGCCGCCCGCTATTCGAAGACCCCTTCTTATAAAACCTACAAGTATACCTGTTACTGTTGCTGATCAAGTTGTTTCCCCTGCTGCCGAGTCATCAAATGCTCGGGGCAAAGGGATTGAAGAAGAGCCTGCCCGGATGGAGGCACCAATACCCATAAATGCTGAGGCCTCCCGACAAGAAATGGAGGAGATTCTGAAAATAATAAAGAAAAGTGATTTTAATGTTGTCGAGCAGTTGGGGCATACACCCTCCAAGATCTCCCTGCTCTCCTTATTGCTATGCTCAGAGGCCCATGCTAAGGCCTTGATCTCATTTCTCAAGACGGCCCATGTGCCGCAGGAGACGTCTGCAGTCCAGTTCACTGATTGCATAGCGAATCTAACGGCGGACAACGGCTTGGGTTTTTCAGATGCTGACCTGACCGCGAAAGGGAGAGACCACAATGATGCCCTGCATGTCTCTATTGAATGCAGGGGCACTACTCTGGCACATGTATTAGTGGATACTGGTTCTTCCTTGAATGTTCTACCGAAAAAGGCTTTAGACCGTCTGGATTATGAAGGGCTGGAGTTGAAACCCAGTAATATCATCGTCAGGGCCTTTGACGGTTCCAAAAGGTTGGTTCATGGAGAGGTTAACATCCCTATTCGTGTGGGCTCCCAAGTGTTTGACTCTACCTTTTATGTGATGGATATACGTCCATCGTACTCTTGTCTGCTGGGTCGACCTTGGATCCATAAAGCTGGGGCAGTGACCTCCACCTTGCACCAGAAGCTAAAGTATCCCGTCAGGGGAAAGATCGTCACTGTGCAAGGAGAAGAGGAGTATATGGTGAGCCATTTGAATTCCTTCAGGTACATCGAGATGGACGGAGAGTTTATTGAAACCCCCTTCCAGCATTTCGAGGAGGTGCATCCAATTTCAGCAGCTGCAGAGACAATGGCCGAAGAGAATGTTTCCTTGAAGATGGCTTCCCAAAGGGATGCCCGGGCTGTGGTTCAGAAAGGCAATTGTGCACACTGGGGTCAGCTTCCTGACTTCACTCAGAAGAACGACAAGTTTGGGCTAGGCTTTACTACAGAGGCTCAGAAGGCGGTGCGCAAAGAGAAGATCGGGAAGGCTCCGGTGTTTATTTCCAGCTCAAGGGTGAATGCTATCGAGGAAGATGTGGAGGAAGCAGAGTTTGATAGTTGGATCTACCCGACTGCCAGCAACGGACCGAGCAACTGGACGGCAAAGGATTTTACCCCTATCACATTTGTCACGCAGTAATTAATTTCTTTTGATTTCCAAATTTGTAACAAACAATATGTTAAAACTTTGTTGGCTCGGTGTCCTACCCGGGGCATCGTAGCTCCATTTGTGAGGGCTTTTTGTATGACATTTTCATATATCATCAATCAAAACATTGGACGTTTGTTGCATTTCAAATCTTTTGCTCTTTTCCTTTCTGTGTTATATATATTGCAAAACAGCTATATTTACACACACTCACTTATACAGGTTTCAATCCACTCTGGATCTCACTGGTAACAGCTCTGCTACCGCCAGTTATGACTTCGAAAATCCGATCAACTTGGCCGAAAACGAAGGTGAAGATGATTGCGAAGTGCCTGGTGAACTCGCAAGACTGCTACTCCAGGAAGAGAGGGATATTCAACCACATGAAGAGCCTGTGGAAACAATTAACTTGGGTACTGAGACATATAGGAAAGAGGTCAAGATTGGTGCCAATCTAGAGCTCAGCGTGAAGCAACGATTGATCCAGATGCTACAAGACTACATGGAGATTTTTGCTTGGTCCTATGAAGATATGCCTGGTTTGGATGCCGACATTGTAGTTCACCATCTGCCAACCAAGGAAGATTGCCCTCCGGTAAAGCAAAAAGTTCGACGGATGCGTCCAGAGATGTCTGAAAAGATCAAGGCCGAGGTCATGAAACAGTTTGATGCCGGGTTCCTTGCAGTGACTTCCTACCCCCAGTGGGTTGCCAATGTGGTGCCAGTACCGAAGAAGGACGGTAAAGTCAGAATGTGTGTCGACTACAGGGATTTGAACAGGGCCAGCCCCAAGGATGACTTCCCCCTACCTCACATTGATGTCCTTGTTGACAATACAGCTCAACACAAGGTGTTCTCCTTCATGGATGGTTTTTCAGGGTATAATCAGATCAAGATGGCTCCAGAGGATATGGAGAAGACTACCTTCGTGACTCAGTGGGGCACCTTCTGTTATAAGGTCATGCCATTCGGATTGAAAAATGCTGGGGCAACCTATCAACGTGCCATGGTTGCTTTGTTCCATGATATGATCCATCATGAGATTGAAGTATACGTTGATGACATGATAGCGAGGTCTCAAACTGAGGAGGAGCACCTTGACCATCTGAGGAAGTTGTTTGATCGACTCAAGTTATACAAGCTGAGGTTAAATCCCAACAAATGCACCTTTGGGGTAAGATCCGGAAAGTTGCTAGGTTTCATTGTAAATGATAAAGGTATTCAGGTAGATCCTGCCAAGGTAAAAGCCATACAAGAGATGCCGACTCCAAAGACAGAGAAAGAAGTCAGAGGCTTCCTGGGACGACTGAATTACATTGCCCGATTCATCTCACATCTGACTGCCACTTGTGAGCCAATCTTCAAATTACTGAAGAAAGATCAAGTAGTACGCTGGAATGATGAATGTCAGGCTGCCTTTGAAAAGATAAAGGAATATCTCCAAGAGCCACCCATTCTTATGCCACCGGTGGAAGGAAGACCTCTGATACTATACTTGACAGTGCTTGATAATTCAATGGGGTGTGTGCTGGGGCAGCATGACGAGTCTGGCCGAAAAGAGCACGCTATTTATTACTTGAGCAAAAAGTTTATCGACTGTGAGTCTCGTTACTCACTGCTTGAGAAAACTTGCTGCGCTCTTGTATGGGCTGCTCGCCGGCTGAGACAGTATATGCTGACTCACACTACTTTATTGATTTCAAAGATGGATCCCATCAAGTACATATTTGAAAAGCCCGCTCTGTCTGGAAGAATAGCGAGATGGCAAATGATCTTAACAGAATATGATATCCAGTATACAACTCAGAAAGCAATTAAGGGAAGTGTACTGGCAGATCATTTGGCACACCAACCTGTGGACGATTACCAATCATTAAACTTTGATTTTCCGGATGAAGACATCATGGTGGTAACTGACTGTGAAGTGCCTGGACCGGATGAAGGACCTGAGGAAGGATCCCGATGGTCTATGCATTTTGATGGAGCCTCCAATGCTTTGGGTAACGGCATCGGCGCTGTAATCATATCTCCCAAAGGAACTCATACTCCCCTCACTGCCCGATTATGTTTCAGCTGCACCAACAATATGGCAGAATATGAGGCATGTATCATGGGTTTACAAGCTGCAATCGACTTAAGGATAAAATTTCTAAGTGTCTTCGGAGATTCCGCTCTCGTGATCAATCAGATCAAAGGCGAGTGGGATACGAAACACCCGAATCTTATTCCTTACAAGGAGTATGTGTCGACCTTGCTCCCTCACTTTGAAGAGATAACTTTTGAGCATTTCCCCAGAGAGGAGAATCAGCTAGCGGATGCACTAGCCACGATGTCTTCATTGTTCAAAGTTAAATGGGACAATGAGGCTCCCCGAATCATTATCTGGAAGTTGGAGGAACCGGCATACTGCTGTGAGCTCGAGGCTGAGAAGGTGACTGAAAAACCCTGGTATCACGAGGTAAAGAGGTACTTGGAAGCTCAGGAATACCCTGAAGGTGCATCTGTCAATGATAAGAAGTTCATGAGAAGGTTTGCTGCAAAATTCTTCCTCAGCAACGGCATTCTCTACAAACGGAATCATGATTCGACTCTGCTGCGTTGTGTGGATAAGGCTGAAGCGGAGAAAATCATGATGGAACTGCATGAAGGTACATTTGGAACACATTCCAGTGGACACAGCATGGCTAAGAAAATCCTTCGGGCAGGATATTTCTGGTCCACAATGGAAGCCGATTGTTACCAACACTCCCGAGCTTGTCATAAATGCCAGATCTATGCTGACAAGGTGCATATCCCTCCGGTTCCTTTGAATGTCCTAACGGCACCTTGGCCTTTCGCAATGTGGGGCATCGATATGATCGGGGAGATCCGACCAACGGCATCCAATGGGCATCGCTTCATCTTGGTGGCGATTGATTACTTCACGAAGTGGGTTGAGGCAGCTTCCTACGCAACGGTAACCAAGAGCGTCGTGGCACGTTTCGTCCGGCATAATCTGATCTGTCGGTACGGCGTCCCAGAAAGAATCATTACGGACAATGGTACCAATCTCAATAACAAAATGATCACTGAACTCTGCGAACAATTCAAGATACAGCACCACAACTCTTCTCCCTACCGGCCGAAGATGAATGGAGCTGTAGAGGCAGCCAATAAAAATATCAAGAAAATTGTGCAGAAGATGACAGTGACCTATAAAGATTGGCACGAGATGTTACCGTTCGCTCTTCATGGGTACCGCACCTCAGCAAGGACATCAACCGGGGCAACTCCTTTCTCCTTGGTCTATGGCATGGAGGCAGTCTTGCCAATTGAAATCCAGATACCCTCTCTCCGGATAATGAAGGACGCAGACTTGAGTGAAGATGATTGGATCCAGACTCGACTTGATCAATTAAATCTGATTGACGAAAAGAGGCTCACTGCTATCTGCCATGGTCAAACGTATCAGAAACGGATGATCAGGGCATTTAACAAGAAAGTCAGACCGCAAGAGTATCAAGTTGGGGACCTGGTAATCAAACGCATCATCCTTCCTCAAAGTGATCCCAGGGGCAAATGGACCCCTACGTATGAAGGGCCATTTGTGGTTAAGCGTGTGTTCTCAGGAGGAGCCATGATCCTAACCACCATGGATGGTGACGACCTTCCTCACCCCGCCAATGCAGACATAGTGAAAAAATACTACGCATAAATAAAAGACCCGCTAGGTTGACATCCTAGGCAAAATAAGGGCTTCCCGGCGAACCAAAAGGGTTCGGGCAAAAGTAAGGGATGAAATGAATAAAAAAATCTGTACACCCGGCAAGTCGAAAACCTGAAAGGGCGGCTTGGGCAAAAATGGGTATCCCGGTGGACTGAAAACCCGAAAGGGCGGTCCAGGCAAAAGTTAGGGATAAAAGCGTAACACTATGTCTCATTGGATCACTTCGCATCCGGAATTCGGCATCAACTATCTGGCTCCAGATTTCGGCATTGACCAATCAGCTTCATCTTCAAATTAGGCAGCAAAGCGATGAGACGTTCGAAGACATAAAGGCGATAGCAGAGTTGGAACCCAGTGGGATTATTCACATAGCTGTTTTGTTTTCTTTTTCAAATTGTAAACTCTATACTATTTGGCGATGTCCTCTTACTAGGATGTCAGCCTCTTGTACAAAAACGCCTATTCACAGGCAAAGTTTAAATCAATACAAATTCACTTGTCCATACAAATTACCATTGTTTCCTTTTTTTTGTTTTGTCTTGCGAAGAACGTCCAATGTTCATTTTTGATATATGCATTTGACATTAAATTGCTGATTCATAAATGTTTGCATATGAAACAAGAGATTAATTACAGGTGACATCAAAGACAGGGGCAATGTGGAGTTGTCTAATGCAGTCTGGTTGTTTTGTCCGCCAAGGCACCAAGGTAGGTTCAACTGAAGAATGTGGCCAAATCACCTCAATTCCCCGCAGAATAAGACAGGATGCGACAATACTTTCCCCAAGCGGAGTTGGTTCCCCGTCGATCCTGAAAAGGCACAACATTCCCTGGCAGGTCTTAAAGCTCATCCCCAGTAGATTCTGGAAGCTTATCTTCTGCGGAGCACGAACGTCTCTCTCGAGTTTTATTTAGAGTTATTTCCTCACAAGGACTTATAACTGGGTTATCCTCAGCTAAAAGCCACGGAAGACCGCTCTCGGCAAAGTTCCTTCAAATCCCCAGCGAAGTCTATCTTTGGTATTCCCAAGCAGAGTTTATCTTTGGAGTTCCCCAGCGGAGTTTATCATCATTATCCTCAGCGGAATCCATCGTTAAAGTCCTCAGCAGGCCTCTCATCAAAACTTCGGCCAAATATCTCTTCAATAGAGCAATTCTCCGGCCGTTCGTCAAGGATTTATTTTCCCCAAGACGAAATTACATTCATAAACATTTTACATTTTCATACATCTTGCTTACATACATAATGAGACGCATACAACATCTCATGTTGAACATCATGATATTATGCACATCATACATCATGACATCGCATACAACTTACGTTTTTGCCTTTTCAGGAAAAAGACAATCTCAAAAACGACTACCTTCAACTGTCACAATTCCAGATTCGATACCTGTATCTAGCCAGGGCACATCTGAGAGTGATCAGTTTCTAGACTCGATTCCTGTATCTAGCCAGGGCACGTCTGAAGAGTTCGAAGATTCGATTCCTGTATCCAGCCAGGGCACATCTATCAACTACAACATCTCCAGATTCGATTCCTGTATCCAGCCAGGGCATATCTGTTGACCACGTTTCTAGACTCGATTCCTGTATCTAGCCAGGGCACGTCTGAAGCGTTCGAAGATTCGATTCCTGTATCCAGCCAGGGCACATCTATTAATGACTATTTCCAAGATTCGACTCCTGTATCCAGCCAGGGCACGTCTATAAGCAATCAATTGTAGATTCGATACCTGTATCTAGCCAGGGCATATCTGCATAAGGAGACTGAAGATCAAACACCTGTAACAAGCCAGGAAAACATCCGTCTTTCTTAAATACACAAGTTCTCGCTAAGGAATCTCTTATGCGATCAACACTTCCAAATGGCTTCCATAAGCCCATTCCCGACAAAGTTCTGTCACTTCTCCAGATGGCATCTATAAGCCCATCTCCCTATCCACCATCCCTCCAAATGGCATCTATAAGCCCATTCCCGACACCACATTGTTGAGACTCCAGCATGCGAGTGCAAATTTCCGGGCACTCTAGTGTCCAATCTCCTTTTACCCTCGAGTCACGAAAGGCAAACCTGCCAATCTAACTCTTCAGGTTCAAGAAGATTGAACAGGGGCAACTGTTGTACCCCAAAATTTTCCCTCCCATTTCCTCAACATTCTCTCATCACAAGACCTTTTGAAGATCAAGATACAGTTAAGGTTTCCTCTGCTCAAGACTTCTCCTTGCACTGTGGACTCAAATTAGGGTTTGTGTTTGCCTAAGGATGTTTTGACCTAAAATGCCTAAGATGACTTTCATGCTTCATATTGGACTCCCAAGTTTACCTATACCAAGTTTCAAGTCTTGATTCCAAGTTTTGCCCAGTCAATTGGACAGTTGACCTAGAAATCAGCTGTATTGAGGAAAAAGTCAACTGTGGCCAATTGACAGTCAAACCTCATGAAATTTGATCCACATCAACATTAAGAACTCATATGGACCATTTGATCAAGTTTGGATCACAATTCCACAAGAAATTTGATCAGATCACCAAAAGGGCAAAATGGTCATTTTTAGGGTTTTGACTGCACAAAGGCAATTTTTGACTGTTTGACCTAGCCAATGGCAAACCAAGCTCACATATGGCCTCAAGGACTCAATGGAATTATCTTGACATGTTCATCAAGCTCAAAAAATCTCAAATACACAAGATTGACAGTTGAATTTCCCAGTCAACTGATCAATTTTGACTGTATACTGAAAAGTCAAACTTTGACTTTTTGGTCAAAATCAAGAGTCAAGATTCATTTTTCATCAAAACTTGCCAAATCATGAAACTTGTTCACCAAGAAATCTCAAAATGCAAATTAGGGTTTGAAAATGGAATTTTTCATAACTTAGAATTTTTCTAAGTTATGAAAAACCCTAATTTTTCCCCAACTTTGCCCCATCTTTTCACCATGATCCATTTGGAATCAAACAAAAGTCAAAACATGAAAGTTGTAGCTTGTTGCATAATCTACAACTTTTATTCACAAAGTTTTCTCATTTGAAGCTTGTATCTCAAGTTATAATTTTTTGAATAAGGGCACTAAACCATCTTTTAACTTAGTGAAATTTGACCTATTTTGACAAGGTTTTCTACCCTACTTCAAGGCCACTTTTCATACCCTTCCACTTGGAATTTTGATTTGCATTTCAAAGATGGATTGTAGTACACATTCCAAGCTTTCCAAAATGTCCAAGAACTCATCAAACAACCTCATAACTTGAGAGATTCGAATTTCACAAGTTGGCAAAAATTCACTTTTGTTCTTCATCAAAACATGTTCATAATCTTGCCAATTTGAAATCAGTTTGCTTTATGCTTGATTACAGGTCCTTGAACCATTTCATACTCAATAATTTAATGCATATTCAATGTGTTAAGGTCATGTTCTTTGTGTTCTAACATTGCATAATGGTTTAATCCTAAACTAGATAAAGTGAAATTTCCATTTTTGAAAAGTTTAGCTTTATGTCAAGTTTGTAATCCAACAAGTACATGAAAGATCTGCTTTGCACAAGATTATGTGCATAACACACTGATCAAGAGAGGCTTATGCAGCACATTAGGAGGCCCCCTACTAACCTAAAACCACCAGCTTGCTTTTGTTGCTTAAGATAGAAGAAAAGTCCATAACTTATGCCATCTCTCATATCAGCTAAGACACACAACACAAAATCTATAAAACACATTCCATAGACCAAATCCAAGCTAACACACGAGCCCTTGCCATCTGAAACACTCCCATTGCTCTAATCACCTCGAAACTGCACAAACAGGGGAGCCCCTGCAGATTGAGTGCAAACTCCCACTTCCCTCGAGCATTTTCACCAAAATCAATTCACACACCTTCCTTACAACATATGCAAGCTAACCATGGCCTAAAACCCGACCTGTAATCACTCTAACAGTTTCCACCATTTTCATTTTTTCCTTTTGCAGTTGAAGTTCTACAGCTTGAAACAAGAAGGTTCAAAACAAAGTAAGCATTGAAAAAGCATCCCTGGACCTCAAGGAAGCTTTTCCAATCATTACCTTGCACTAGAAGTTCCTCATTCTCCAGATTGAAGTTCAACTGCATAGGTAAAACTTTGAACTCGTATCTCTCTTATCATGCATCTTTAGCCTTAAGTTTGTGAAGAAACAAGGTCCTACTCATAGCTCTGAACATGTACATATCCTTACATTTCATTTCTTTTGCCTGAGTAGAGAGAATTTGGAGTTTGAAAATGGTAGAAAAATAGGGTTAGGATTGGGGGGAGGAGAAATTCTCCCTCATCTTAGAGAGATAGGTCAAGTTCTTTATATGGTTAGAACCGTCTCTTCATGCTGAACATTTCTTGTGTTATGAGTTTTTGCTGAAAAGCCAAGAATCAGGAGTTAGACATTGAAGAACAGGGGCGCGCGTTTTTCAAATGTTTGAAGCTGGAGGTTGAAGACAATGGTCAGTGGGCTGGGCCTGTGTTATTTCACTTTTCACACCACCTTTTTTGATTCACACCCCCCTGAGCCCATTTGTTCATTTCTTAACATTTTTGACTTTTTCTTTTTTGATTAACTTTGTTTATTTTTTCTCATGGCATTTAAAAATTAAAAATATTTTTTCCATCATTTTTTGCATTTATTGCATATTTATTTGTTTATTTTCTTTGTTTGTACATAAATATATATATATACCATTATTAGAATAAAATAGAAAAATGGTGTAAATACATTTTTATTTTTATTTACTTTCTGAAAATATTTCACACAAAAAATACTCTTTTATTTATTTTATTAAAATATTAAATAAATATTTATTTTGTGTATAATACATATTTAGGGTTTAATATATATATATATGTGATTATTAATATATTTAAGACAAAATATAAAAATACTTGATTTTTTTTATTTTTATTAATATTTGATATAAAAACACCTTTTTCCATAATACACTTCATTTTATTTTATTTTTATAAATAATGAATAAATAGTTGTATTAAATTAGAAAATAATACCTTTTTCTTTAAAAATTAGGGTTTTTACCCTAAGTTCAAAATACCCCAAAAAATAATACATTTTTTACTTTCTTTTCTCTTTTACATAAATAATATTTTTTCATACATATACAAAACATTTTTGTGCATCTTGCATTTTTATACATTATTTAAATTGCAAATATTCAATTGATGTAATAATTTAGATTTAAATTCTTGTCAATATCCCCATTTGAACATTTGTACCCCCCTTCCCATATTTGGTTTTGTAATAGCTTAGTAATTTTAATTTCGCACTTTATTGCTTTCTAATGATAACATGTTAGAATTAGGGTTTGTATGCGAAAAACGATAAAAAATAGTTTGACCTAATACAAGATAAACAAGCATGAAAATGGACACACAAATCACACTTGCACCCCCTAGGGTATTCCACTTGTTGCCTTCAAATAAATGGGCCATATTGCATGTTGAACTTCTTTGGGCAAAGCAAACAATTTGAATGATCATAGTCCCTCGACAAAACTTTTCAAAAACAAACAAAAACAAATGATCAAGTCCCTTAGAGAAATTGCTCAAAGACATTTAACGCCGTTGCAATTATGGTCTAAAACAATGACCCGCGCCTGTCCCTTTCACATCCTAACACAAGGTTGCCCACCAAATACAATGGTGGAGCAAACTTGTTAAAAGGGTTAAAGTATAGCAATGATCTTTTGAGAAATTTAGGAGTAGATAACCTCTTAGTTACTTAAATCAATTTGCAAAACAAAACACTTGCCTAATTTCAAAATCACATCACTACACTTTCAAAACAACTTTCAAAAACAAAATGAAAACTTTTTCAAAAGACATACATCTTTGTATACATCCCCACATGGATCATTACAAAGGTTGCCACCACATTGGCCTCTTTTCAAAACATTTTCAAACCCACACACTCAAGCACCATTTAAAACAATTGAAAACAAAAGGCAAGTGATCTAAGCAAGTAACTAAGAGCCCATGGATAACCATGGATAGAAAGGGTGCTAATACCTTCCCTTTCTATAATCTACTCCCCGAACCCAAGAAAACATCTCAAAAGGTTTTTGCTGTGCTTTTTAACCTTTCCTTAGGATAAAATAAAAAGTCGGTGGCGACTCTTGCTAACCGCAACATTTGCGAATACAAACGCAAACCTCAAGTCAGTTCTCCCACCGTATCACAATACCCTTCCAGCAAGGTCCCTCCACTTCTGCGCATATTCTTTAAAACCTTTTCCCGATCCTAACGACATACCCTGGAGTTGGGTACGCGTAGGAGCGAGGTCGGCATTATACTGATACTGCTTGTAAAAAGCAGTAGCCAACTCCTCCCAGTTACGAATCTTGGTTCCGTCCAGCTGATAGAACCATTCGAGATGAGTCCCTGAAAGACTCTCCTGGAAGAAGTGGATCCACAAATTCTTATCCACTGAGTACGGTTGAATCTTCCGCACATACGACCTGAGGTGTAGCTTGGGACAAGACGCCCCGTCATATTTGGTGAAGGATGGTGCTTTGAATTTACGAGGAATGATCACACCAGTAGACAAACCCAAATCTCCAAAATCCAGCCCAGGTACCTGTTGTATCTCCATAGCATTCAGCCTGTCCTCCAACTGCTTGTACTTGTCCTCGACCGGAGGGTATTGTTCGTCGTTGAAATCTGTCTCGTTGTCGGAGACCACTGGACTAGGCACCTCTCTCTCATAGGGACTGCCTTTCCCCACAGATGGAGTTGTCCTTTCAGTTTCAATCTGCAGTGTATTCCCAGATCTGCGTCTAGGGCTGAACAAAACAGTCCTCTTCTTCTTCTTCTGAATCAGAGTCTTCAATTCCTTTTGACCCTGGGCTAGGCTCATAATCAACTCCTGGAACTGGGCATTATGGGCCTGGAGGGCCTTGATAGTTTGCTCAGTAGACGATTCAGGATTCATGACGATCGGCTGAAATAAACAGCGAAGAAGGTAAGCAACCTGTCAAAAGGGTACCTGCAATGCAATGATATGTATGATATGCAATGCAATGTTTTCAAGGATCTCGCGGGGTAAACAAGAAAAATTTGTTAGAATTTGGGTCCGGTAGCTTGATTGAAGGAACTGCATATTATTGAGAGTCCTTCTTCAAAGGGTCAAAGGCTCACCATATCCAGTGGGTCATAGCCCCTGACAACTCTGGTTAGAGGAAAATAAATCCCCTTTTGCCCCTTGCTAGACAGTCAGTTCATCATGACCTGCATCACAAGCCCTTGAGATCCTTGAAATGGGTTAGGATGTATGCAATGGTATGATGTCATGATGCATGGGGTAATATGAATAAACCCTGTTATGAACCCCAACTAAGGACTGCAAACCAAAACCTGTAAGAAACTCAAGTAAAACCTGTCATGAGTCCTAGTTAAGGACTATAAACAAAACCTGCAAGAAACTCGATAAACCCTGTTATAAGTCCTAATTAAGGACTGCAAACCAAAACCTGTAAGAAACTTAGTATACCCTGTTATGAGTCCTTATTAAGGACTATAAACAAAACCTGCAAGAAACTCAAGTGTCAGATAACAAGCATGCAAATAGTCAAGTTCGAAGGCACACAAGTCACACAAGAGAAGCCCTTAGAGTTTAGGCCAGCATGAGGTCTAGGTGTTACCCTCTTGAAGTTGGTGGGCTCAACCTGTCCTATTAGAAGTAACCGGGTTCTAAGGGTCCCAATATCATTGACTACCCTCAATCGGTCATAACTCCAGCATCGCAATCTTTTCTTGCGGCCAGAATCATCACGAGAGTTTAGCCTCAATGGGCGTAGCATACTGCTACTGTTCTAATGGCCAAGTTGGGTCAGTTATGGTTCTAAGGTCTGTTGGTGCTTAATGACTCCTTGGAAGACCCATATTCTCCCCGTTTCGACACGAGGGATATCGGTACAGACCAAGGTGCCACACCAACGTAGCCACTGCTTCACCCATGTCGGTATACGCCGGACAGGTCCCTCACAGCTTATGCTACCTAAACAGGGTATCCCCAGATCCGGGTTAGGATCTATGTAACTCCCATGCAACCCACAAATTTAAAGCAGACAAGTCAATACAATTGAAAACACAGTTATGAACTAACCCTAAGGTACACCTCACTTTATAGTTAAGTCCCCAGCAGAGTTGCCAGTTCTGTGATCGGTGGATCCGGAACTGACTGTTTAATGCTGGTTCGCGAAATGTCGCGGAAGCAAGAGTCGCCACCGTCTTTTATTTTCTCCAAATGGAAAGGACAAAAGCACAGAAAAATTCCTTATAGAGTTTGCTCTCGGTTCGGGATGTAGGTTATAGAAAGGGAAGGTGTTAGCACCCTTTCTATCCATGGTTATCCATGGGCTCTTAGATACTTGCTCATTGTGTTTTCAAAATTGTTTGTTTGCTTTTCAACTGTGGGTTTTAAAAAGTTTCTTTGAAAATTCCAGTTCGACTCTTGTATCAGTCCTCAAGAGTGTTTGAAAAATTTGCTTTCGAAAGCTTTTTGAAAAGGTGTCGGTGTGAAAAGTATTTTTGAATTTTGTTTTGAAATTAGAGCAAGTATCTACGAGAACCTACCTACCCTAAGGAATTCGTCTGTGTAGATGTCCTTTAAAGTAATGCCATCCCACCATTGAGAGGTAGGTAGCACCACCGTTGGAGGTGTTCGGGTCAATTCGAGGTTCGGGACATGGTGATCACCAGAGCAATGGGAAGATACCTTAGAAGCTACCCTCATGCCAGGTTCCCGGATCATGAGGACTTACTAAGACATCCTCTACTCGACGATCACCTTTCGAGGCAAGGCAACAGTGAGGCGTACCCTAGGGGTGGTGTGTGATTTGTGTG
Organism: Vicia faba; assembly: GCA_948472305.1. Lineage (NCBI taxonomy): Eukaryota > Viridiplantae > Streptophyta > Magnoliopsida > Fabales > Fabaceae > Vicia > Vicia faba. The sequence goes on from OX451735.1 coordinate 1,435,253,380, forward strand.
TCAGATTCATTTATTTTATCTTGTCATGTTATGAGTGAGCTACGCGTTTGTTTTTATTTAAGGCCATTCATTCTTGCATGCATTTATTAACAGTTAAAAAGTGCGAGAAATTAAAAGTTCTAAACTATTACAAAAGGCGCAGGTCCACATCGCCAAAATTTCCAGAACCCGATTTGACAGAAAATAAATAAATAATTAAAGTGCGAGAAATTAAAATATTTAAGTTTACAAGGCTTTGGGAGAGGTACATAAAATTATACGACATAAAATAAAAATGCGCGAAACAAATTAATAATCGAAAGCGAGGGCGTTGGACCCTTTTTAATGAAACTAAATTAAATTATTAAATTAATTAAAATTAAAAAGAAAAAAAGAAATTATTTTTTAGTTTTTTTGTATTTATGAGAATTTAATGAAAGATCAATTAAAATAAAATATTAACCCTAATTCTAATAATTTTTATTTATTAAGAAGAAATATTAAAGTTAAACCTAAATTACCCTAATTATTTACATGCAATTTTGATTTATAAAAATAAATAATATTTTAATAATTAATTATTATGAAAGAAAAGAAAAAAAGATAAAAATTATTGCAAATCCTAATTCTACCAAATTTTAGATTGATTAAGAAAAATATTAAAATTTAACCCTAAGTTTAAAAGCTAAAATCAATTAATGAAGTTTAATTACAAAAAAAAAATATTAATTAAATAAAATACTTATTTTTGTCTTTTTTCTGATTTTTTATTGTTTTTTATATTTTTATGAAAATATTTAAATTAAAGAAATTAATTAAAAAAACATTAATTGAAATAAAGAAAAGAATGAAAAATATAAAAGAAGCTTGCAAACCTTGGGGGGTTCTGTCCCCAGTTGGAGGTGTAAATAAGCATTTTAGGCCCATTAATCCTTGGCCTCTTTTGACTTTTCTTGCCAGCGCGTAGCCTCTTTGACTCATGTCCATGATGCTCTTCCCACTATGGCCCTTGGATTGATCTCAGCCAGTACGTGGAGGTCTTGGATATTGAGTGTATGGTGGCCTACAATACTGAAGCTGCACAGAAGTATTAGTGGAAAAATAATATGGAAAGGGTGAGGGACCTGGGGCTCGAACCCAGGTCCTAGAGATTACCACTAACAAGCCTTGCCACTGAAGCACTCTACACGCGTTGTATAATAGATAACAAACAATCATTATAATATAGAACAACGCGTTAGTGACTTTTTTTAGCGCGAATTTTGAATGATCCAATCAACGCTGGCCACATATCCTTCTTCTTCCTTGGCTTGTTTATTTCCTGAAATAAGAAAAGAATGGGCAACGGTTTTGAACCGTCCCCAAAAGCAACATTATAAAAAATAGCGATTAGGCCGTCCGACCACATAAATTAGGCGCGAGGGTTGATTCTGAACCGTCCAAGCGCGCTGAATATGGTCATGGCATTGAGAGCTTCCAATTTTACAGTATGAAGAAACGCCTAATTCAGAGCTTGGAAAACCCTAAAAGATAACAATGGTGGAATCGCGTATAGTGCACAAAAACACAATTAACTTATATGGTTAGCTTCAGAATCCTCCCATTAGTCAGAATCTATGAAAGAAATGCCATGAAAATGCATAGATATTAAAACACGATTATGAAAAAAAAGTGGAAAAGTTTGAATCCTATTCACCAATCTTCAAGGTTTCAGGCTATGCTATTGATTCAATCTCCTTCCTTGAAGCTTCAGCAAGCCAATGAAATAGGTATTTTGACTTGAATCGCCCTCCAACTTAGTTTTCAGTATTGGAGTTTTTCTTGAAAAATTCAAGTTTGCTTATGGCTCTTCTGCGCAGCTTAGACCTCTCTAGGATTAGGTTTGCATTCTATACTTATGTGTGAATGATTAGGTCAAAGAATTTGGTCAAAAAGATCCATGAATTGATGAATCAATATTTGATTTTTATGGCATTAGTTTTCAATCTTTTCATGCATATTTGCCACCAAATCATGTCCAATTACCTTCAATTCTTTCCTAATCTGATTTGCACGAAATCTTGGAGATATTTTATGCACAAAAAGATTCAAAACATTAGGTTTAGTATTTTTCACCTATTTAATTTAATTAAATGAATTATTAATGATTAAAAATCCAAATAAATAAAATAAAATGATAAAAAACTTCCCTTTGGGCCAAATGGTCGTGCACATGCCTTGGATAATGAATTGTGGAAGAAAAAGAGGCCCATTAGCAATTTTAGGTCATTTGAATCAATGTTGACTTTTCAAAATATCCAAAAATTTCCCAACTTCCACAAGGCATAACTTGCTCAATTTTTAAGCTTTGCTCATGTTCTTGGACATTTTGGAAAGGTCTTTGAGTCCTCTAACCAATGTCTTTGGTCCCATGCCATTTTGATTTACCAATCTCAAGTTATGGCCTTTGACTTAAAGTCCCTTTTTGTTGACTTTTGAAAATGACCTATAATGTTGAAATTGATAACTTTTTGTGAGAGCATTTCTTGGACTTGAAGTATGAAGAGGAGTTGTAGGAAATGTCTTTATCTTAAAAATGAGCTTTGGATGGAATTTTTCTGATAATCCATGTGAAAGTTATGCCTTGGTCAAGTTACAGTTGACTTTTTCAACTGTCCAAATATGGAAACTTTTGCATCTTGATGATTTTTGAGCCAAGCTTTGAGAATCATGATCAAGAATTGATCAAATGATGTTTGTGGCTTCAAAATGAGATGTTGACCAAAAATTTGGACTTTTGACTGTCAAATGACCATTTTGCCCCTACAGTTGACTGTAGTGCAATTAGGGTTTTTGACTGTGCAATTTTGTGCTGAAAAGTCTTGAAACTTGGTATGAGGATGCTTGACCATATTTGTAGGCATGTGGGACTTGATTGGACCCTTGGAAACTTTATCTTCTTTGCCAGAACCAAAACCCTAATTTTGACTGTTAGGAGGCCCTTGAACTGTGCAACCCTTAGGGAATTTTGAAGTATGCTTTTGACAAATCTTGAAGAGTATGGGAGGGCAAATTTTGGGGTACAACAATAAGAATCAGGAGTGATCATGGAAAAGAATTTGAGAACAACAAATTTGCTGAGTTTTGCTCCTCTGAAGGAATCAACCATGAATTTTCTTCTCCCATTACTCCTCAACAAAATGGCATTGTAGAACGCAATAATAGAACTCTCCAAGAATCTGCCAGAGCCATGATTCATGCTAAGAAGCTACCCTACCACTTTTGGGCTGAAGCTATGAATACTGCATGCTATATTCATAACAGAGTCACTCTAAGGAAAAGCATTTCAACCACTTTATATGAAACATGGAAGGGAAGAAAACCAACTGTAAAATACTTTCATGTTTTGGAAGTAAATGTTACATCTTAGCTGATCGTGAACAAAGTAGGAAGATGGATCCTAAGAGTGATGAAAGAATATGCTTGGGTTACTCTACAAAAAGCAGAGCATACAAAGTGTTTAACTCCAGAACCAAAGTTATGATGGAGTCAATAAATGTTACTATTGATGATAGAGGATGGAATGTTGAAGAAGATGTCTCAGAAGATGTTGGAACATCTTTGCCTGATAGTCCAACTGAATCAAATGACACAAGTATTGATTCTAATCCTCCTCAAGAAGATCCCCAACCTAGTCAGCTCAATAAAGGACCTTCAATCAGAACTCAGAAAGATCATCCTAAGGAGCTCATCATAGGAGATCCAAACAAGGGAGTTACTACCAAATCAAGAGAAGGGATTTCTAACTCTTGCTTTGTATCAAAAATTGAGCCTAAGAATGTCAAAGAGGCCCTAACTGATGACTTCTGAATTAATGTTATGCAAGAGGAGATGGAACAATTCAATAGGAATGAAGTTTGGGATCTGGTCCCAAGACTTGAAGGGAAAAATGTGATTGGCACTAAATGGGTATACAAGAATAAATCTGATGAAAAAGGGGTGGTCACTAGAAATAAGGCAAGGTTAGTTTCCAGGGATACACTCAAATTGAAGGAGTGGACTTTGATGAAACCTTTGCTCCTATGGCTAGACTTGAATCAATCAGACTACTGTTAGGAGTTGCATGCATTTTGAAATTTAAATTGTTTCAAATGGATGTAAAAAGTGCCTTCTTGAATGGATACCTGAATGAAGAAGTTTTTGTTGAACAACCAAAAGGATTTGTTGATCCAAGTTTTCCTAAACATGTCTATAAACTGAAGAAAGCTCTGTATGGATTGAAGCAAGCTCCAAGAGCTTGGTATGAGAGACTAACAATATTCCTTGGGGAGAATGGATATAGGAAAGGTGGTATAGACAAGACTCTCTTTGACAAAGAAGAAGAAGGGAAGATTATGATTGCTCAAATCTATGTTGATGATATTGTATTTGGTGGGATGTCAAATGAGACGGTTTAACATTTTTTCAAGAAGATGCACTTTGAATTTGAGACGAGTCTTGTTGGTGAATTAACCTATTTTCTTGGTCTGCAAGTTAAACAAATGGAAGACTCCATATTTTTATCTCAGAGCAAGTATGCCAAGAATATAGTGAAGAAGTTTGGGATGGAGAATGCAAGTCACAAAATAACCCCTGCTCCCACACATCTGAAGTTGACTAAAGATGAAAAAGGAGTAAGTATAGATCAAAGTCTCTACAGAAGCATGATAGGTAGTCTTCTATATCTCACAGCTAGCAGACCAGACATTTCCTTTGCTATAGGAGTGTGTGCAAGATATCAGGATGATCCCAAAGTTAGCCATGCAAACCGTGTAAAGAGGATTCTCAAATATGTGAATGGGACAAGCGATTATGGTATGCTAAACTCTCATGGATCAAATTCCGCCTTAACTGGATTTTATGATGCTGATTAGGCAAGGAGTGTTGATGATAGAAAGAGTACACCAGGAGGATGCTTCTTTCTAGGAGATAACCTCATATCTTGGTTTAGCAAGAAGAAAAATTGTGTGTCTCTATCCGCTGCTGAGGCTGAGTACATTACTGCAGGAAGCAATTGCTCTCAATTGGTTTAGATGAAACAAATGTTAACAGAACACAATGTCAAACAAGATGTCATGACATTATTTTGTGACAACATAAGTGCCATAAACATTTCAAAGAATCATATTCAACATAGCAGGACCAAGCATATTGACATTCGTCATCACTTTATAAGAGAGCTTGTTGAAGAAAAGATTGTGGCCTTAGAACATGTAGCCACTGAATTGCAACTAGCTGACATCTTCACAAAGGATTTGAATGCTAATCAATTTGAGAATTTAAGAAGAAAATTATGGATATGTTTATATGAGGGTTTGTAGCAATTAAAAGTGTGTGAGAATATTATTAAAGTGATATTATATTGTTTGTGTTTCCAACAAATAAATTTTAGAAAGCAATCATTACAAGACTGCCTAAAATTGTTTCCCGCACACTACTATATCTTTCCTCTCTACTTTCACAAACTCTTCATTCTCCTCAACAGAAGAAGAACCCTTGCCATTCCTTATCTCCTTGCCATAAATTTTTCAAACATGTCTCAACATCACACATCATCTTCCTCAAAATATGCAAATGAAAATCTTTCTCTTGACAAAGTACTAGATGTTACTCCTCTATCAATGATCCCTCCACTTGATAAAAAGGTCAAGAAACCTAGATCAGCACTAGCTAAGAAATATAAAGATGATAAAGGTAACTCCTCTTCTGCTACTAACAATAGAACTGGAGAAGAAATTGCCAATGTTGATAGAAGCATCAGAAGAATTATGGACAAAGTTTTAAATGAAGGATTTGTTGTGCTTGGGATTTCTACTCCCCTTGATTGCATGCCCCCTCCAGCTGACAAAGGAAGTAATCCTAATAATGATGCTGCTGAATCACCCAAAAATGATGTTACTGAATCACCCAAGAATGATGCTGCTGATAGCAAACATGAGAAGCTTGTTGCCCCTGCCCTAAAAGATGTGGAAGAAGAAAATGTTGATCAAGATGTTGATCAAAATGTTAAAGAAAATGATTCTGCCTCTAAGGATGGAGAATGTCACAATGTTGTGGATGTTGTCAATGTTGAAGAGCTCTCTAGCAATGATCTCATCACTAATGTTGTACCTGGTATTGCTAGAAGGCTAAAGTCCAGGAGAGTGAAAGATACAAGCATCACACTGCCTCCCAATAAAATCAAGAAGAAAACCATGTATGGACCCCAAAAAGCAGGAAGTAAAGTGGTCCCTCCATCTAGCAAGAGAAAAGCTAGACCTGTTACCTCTACTGATGATGATGAGGATACTGTAAAAAGGTCAAAGAGTAAGAAGAAAGCTATTCTAGTTGAAGAGACTGTGTGATACGGTGGCAGAACCGACTGTTATACTGGTTTGCATTTTATATTCGCAAATGTGAGGTAAGCAAGAGTCGCCACCAACTTTTATTTTATCCAACAAAGTAAAGGGTGAAAAGAACAGAAAAATACCTTTTTCGAGAGTTTATGAGTAAGGGGGTAGATTATGGAAAGGGAAGGTGCTAGCACCCTTTCCATCTGTGGTTTTCCACGGGCTCTTAGATACTTGCTCATTTTTTTAAAATTGCTTTTGTGTTTGTGTGTTTTGAAAAGTTTGTTTGATTTATGATAACTCTTGTATCAATCCTCAAGAGTGTTGATAAAGCTTTTTTTTTTGAAAAATGTTTTGAAAGTGTAGTGAAAAAAATTGTTTTTTGAGCAAGTACCTAACAATTATCTACCTACTCGAAAAAAGGAGTTCTTTTCCTCCTTTCCTTTAGATAGTGATATCCTACTATTAGTGAGTAAGTAGTCCTATTGTTGGATGTTGAGGGACTACCGAAGGGACGTTTACGGTCACTAAGGCAACTGGGCAAGAACTTTTAGTAATTGTCCTAAATTCTAAGATCACTTTTTAAAGGAGGTGGCATCGAAAGGGTCATCGAGGGACTTGTGATCTTTTGAAATAAAGGGAAGCCACTAAAGATTCTCATGTTTCGAGAATTGTGACCATTTTTGAAGGAAACCGAAGTGGGAGATACCCTAGGGGTGAGCATGTGCAAGTGTATTGATTCGGTTCATTTATCTTACGCATTAGGGTTATCTAATCATTTTCTTTTCAGTCTTTTTCATGCAATCCTATTAGTCTAAGCAGTTAATAGTGTGGAAAATAAATTACAGAAAATAAAATTCATAAGCTATTACAAGGCCTTGCGGCAATTACATAAGTAGCACAAGAAAATAAAATGCGGAATTTTAAACCTAATTAAAGCTATTACAAATCGGAAAACAGTTACATAATGGGAAAAGAAAAATAAAATGGAAAAAAGATAAACACGCTAATATCAAGACGAGAACAAGTTGAAAAGTCCTAAAAATCTAATTATTTAATAAAACATTTGTGGTAATTTATTGAGAAAAAGAGTTGAAATTTTAACCTAATTTCTAATTAATTTTAATTTAAAGAAACAAGTTAAAGTAATCAAATTAATTAATTTTCAAAAAATTAATTTTAATTATGAAAAAACTAATTCTATTTTTTTTTTTGTGATTTTTGTTGAGTTTAAAAATAAAAATGACTTTAAATAAAACATAAACTAATTAAAAATAAAATAAAGTAAATTAAAAAAAAATGAAATGGGCCTGATAGTAGGAAGCAACTGGGGGGTGTGTCGTGCTTGGCCATGCACCACAGGGAATCTGCCTGAAGCACAATAGAAAAATGCAAGAACGTTGGACCTGGGATTCAAACCCATGTCCCTTCCCTCATATGCTTGCTTACATTGCCATTTGCGCTGCCTACTCATTCATGTATATAAACAAAGAAAAATAATATAATATGAAAACCCATCAAACGACTGAGTCAACAAGACACGTACGCACTGTAGGGTCCCTGGTATTTCAACCAACCAACCAAAAGGTCCCATTGTGCCACATAGGGTCTCTTGTCGGTCAAACAACCTCAGACGATGGCTCCGGTCACTATCTCCGGCTAGCCAAAAACAAAAACATACAAATCATGCAAGATAAAGACGCAAAGGGTACCCTACCCCCCTAATTTGGGGTATGCGATCACGATGGTGATCTTTTTATTGACTGGAATGACCTGCAAATTCAAATACGAAGAGAAAGAATCTTTGTTCCCTAACAATGGCACTTCTTGGTTCTGACGTCAGAGCTTGCATATAATGGTTCTAAACCCATGCAAACATGATATTAAACACAAATATATGCAGAGATATCATTTATATGCCATGAATAAAAAGTTTGAAGTTTGAGAAGTTTACCATATCGTGAGTTATTGGAAGGGATGATCCTGTATGCTTTGCCCTTCAAGATTGGGTTGGTTTAACCCCTGGGATCCTCAGAAGGATGATTGGGTGCTTGGATCAAACTGAGGTTGGATGGATCAAGAGAACCAAGGTTGCACTTCTTTGATTTTTTTTGAAACTTTAGGGTTCTGTTTGAGGCTAGCTGCGCGTGTTTTCTTTGGCTGGCATGTTTATGCATATATACTGAATCTCTTTAGGTCAACAAATGTGGAAAAATATCAATGCCTTCATGAAAGAAATATTTGATTTCCAAACTTTCCATTTTTGAAGATTTCTCCCTTTCATGGCCTTGCACGTTTCTCCTTTCTATAATCATCATATATTGCCCAATATTTAATGGAAATATGATCTCAATCCAATCTTTTATTAATTCCATTATTTACTTATTTAATTTTGAATTTTAATGAATAAAATGTCAAAATAAATAGCGTAAATAATAGAATAATGCATGGGTGGTCTTAGAGGCCGTGGACCATGCTGGAAATAAGTTTCAAACATAAAAAGATAGGCCCATTTTGGAAACAAATCCAAGTTTGTTCCATATTGGCTTCATGCACTTTCCCAAGAATTGGTCAACTTTAGAAATGCATATCTCTTTCAATTTTAAGCCTATGAGTGTGTTCTTGGACTTTTTGGAGAGCTTAGGATGTCCTCTAAACGACCTTTTTGGTTTCATCTAAATTAAATCTTCCATATTCATGTACCGAGCTTTGACCCAAAAGGTGTTTTTGTTGACTTTTTGAAAGCACCCATAATATATAAGCTTGTATCTTTCAATTGGTGCATTTATTGAACTTGAGGCCTAAATAGAAGTTGTAGGGATTTGGATTGTCTTCAAAATGAGCTTTGGTGGAAAAATTTCTGATAAAGTATGAGAAAGTTATGCCTAGTCAAAGTTTGGTTAACTTTTTCTATAGAAACCCTAATTAGCAATTTTGACTTTTGATGAATTAAGAGCATTTCTTGAGGAATCATGATCAACCCTTGATAAAATGATGGATATTACTTCAAAATGTTGATGTTGACCAAAAATATTGAGTTTGACTATATATAGGCCACAATTGACTTTTGACCTAATATAGTTGATTTTCAGGCATTTGAGTAGTTGACTAAGCAAACTTGTTGTGCAAGGCATGAAATTTAGCATGGATAATATTGAGGAAATATTAGGACCATGGAAAACATTTAAGACCATTGGAGCTCATACATCTTGATGAAAATTGAAACCCTAGTTAAAGGTTCTTTGCCTTAGGAGGAGATTTGACTGGTTAATTCTTGGTCATCCTTGGGCAAGTTGGGGACCTCAATGGGCATGTGTTGAGTAAAAATGGAGGGAAAATTTTGGGGTACAACAACTGCCCCTATTAAATCTTCTTAAACCTGAGGATTTAGATTGACTTGTCTGCCTTTCGTGATCTGAAGGTGGAAGATGATTGAACACTGCCCATAAATTTGCACTCGTCTGAAGTGATATTGTTGGTGAATAATATCGGGAATGGGCTTACAAACACCATTTGTAAAGGATGACAGAAGACTGTCGGAGATGGGCTTAAATATTCCATCCAAGGAATATGACGGAGAGTCGTCAGAGATGGGCTTAGAGATGCCATCCAAAGTAGATGCTGACTTCATAAAAAGTCTCTTTATGGGGATTTTTATTCCTGCTGTTTGAGGAGGAGTCTGCTGGGGAATGTTTTAGGGGAATAAAGTCTAGGAGCTTAGGTTGTCCATTACTATACTGGGGAGTTATCTCTTGACTGGAGAGACGAAATCGAGCTGTTATCTGGTCGTGATCCAGGCTTCACAGTGCCTTGCTGAGGATAATGAGGCTGAATGTTATCCGATCGCATTCCGGGCTTCATAACGACTTATCGGGGAATATGAAATTAACTACTATCTGGTCGGTTCCATGCTTCAAAGTAATTGTAGACATTAAACTGTTATCTGTTCGTATCCAGGCTTCAGATTGAATCTGAAGTATACCGTTATCTGGTCGGGTCCAAGATTCGGTGTCATAGATTATACTATCATTTGGTCAGGTCTAGGCTTCATAGTAATTAATAAACTGCTATCTGGTCGGACTCCAGGCTTTACAGTATCTTTAACTGGATAAGAATTAGAAAATCTTAGTTTTGATTAAACTGAACCAGTAGAGGCCTTGAGTTATCTTTAACTGGATAAGAATCAGAAAAATCTTAGGGTCGATTTGAATGAACTAGAGAAAGTATCCACTGGAAATGAATCAGAATAAATCATTGGTCGATTTAAACTGAACCAATAGAGGTCTTGAGTCATCTTTAACTGGAATAGAATCATAGAAATCCTAGGGTCAATTTGACTGAACCAGAGAAAGTATCCATCGAAAATGAATCAGAATAAATCATTGGTCGATTTAAACTGAACCAGTAGTGGTCTTGAGTTATCTTTAACTGGAATAGAATCAGAGAAGTCTCAGGGTCGATTTGAATGAAGTAGAGAAAGTATCCACCGGAAATGAATCAGAATAAATCATTGGTCGTTTTAAATTGAACTAGTAGAGGTCTTGAGTTACCTTTAACTGGAATAGAATCAGAGAAATCTTGGGGTCGGTTTGACTGAACCAGAGAAAGTATCCACCGGAAATGAATCAGAATAAATCATTGGTTGATTTAAACTGAACCAGCAGAGGTCTTGAATTATCTCTAACTAGAATAAAATCAGAGAAATCTTAGTGTCGATTTAACTGAACCAGAGAAAGCATCCACCAGAAATGAATCAGAATAAATCATTGGTCGATTTAAACTGAACCAACAGAGGTCTTGAATATGATCTTCTAAAGAAAATGTTGGAATAGCCTTTCGTCAGACTTAGCCTTTGAAAAGACTGTCAGGTCATATAAGTAGTTTGTGATGTTTGTTGATTTATCTTTCCTGAAATGGTAAAAAGTTAGTCATATGCAATGTCATGATGTATGAAATGCATTGTGTAATGAAGTTATCAAAATAAATGAGATTAGGTTGTATGCAATAAGTATGCGTATACCATGACGTATGAACATGGAATGCTATTGCGACATTTCCTAGTCTGGGAAAATAAATCCCTGGCTGCTTGTTGGAGAGTACTGGGAAGCTGAATCCTAGACTGCTGTTTGGTAGATGAGGACAGTGATTCCTTCATTTCCGTTGGGAATGATGAATGGAGATGATTTACCGTGGATTTCCTCTTTCGGTTTGAGGGTATTCTATCGAGGATCTTTGACTTCTGCTTGAGAATGTTCCGTGGGGGATACGATGCTTTGTTGGAAGATCTTACCAATGTAGAGAAATAAACTCTGTTGGGGGATGAACTTCCGCAGCTAGAGAAATAAACTCTACCGGGGATGAGGCTTTATAAACCGTTTGAGATTATAGAACTTAGCTGGGGAACATGGATTTCGGCTCTCTGAAGGAACTTTGCTGGATGAGGTAATTCCTGCTTGGGGAAGAAGAGGTCAAAACTTTGGTTGTTTTCACTCTGCGGAGACATAGACATCACTAGGACGTATGCTGAGGATGTAGTGGTGACTTTGCAGTAGGACGTCTCTGCCTTTGTACCTGCTGGAGAAAATAACTACGGGGACTACAAATGGCTTTTTAGATTTTGTCCTATTTCTTAAAGTCATTAGCAACAATCTTTCTGTTTTTTATGCAAGTATTTGAAAACAATAATCATATTCAAATGCATATGTCAAAAATAATCACCAGACGTTTTTTGCAAAATAAAACAGAAAAAATGAAAATGAAAAGTTTTGTACTTTCAAAGAAGTGTTTTGTATTGATTTTGAAGTTTGCCTATAATAGGAATTTTTTTGTATAAAGGGACTGACATTCTAGTAGGAGAATGTCGTTGTGAAAGATGGAAACTATACAAAGAGAAAATAACTATGTGTAATAATCCCATTGAATTTCAACTCTGCTATTGCCCTTATGTCCTCGAGCGTCTCATCACTTTGCTACTTGTCCGAAGTTGACTGGATTGATTGGTACCGTTTGAGCTTGATAGTTGATACTGAAGTCTAGTTGCAAGGTGATCTAATGAGACACAGTTATACACTTTCAAATCCCTAACTTTTTCCTGGATCGCCTTTTCGGGTTTTCAGTCCACCGGGATACCCTTTTTTGCCCAAGCTGCCTTTTCAGGTTTTCGACTTGGCGGGTGTACATATTTTTTTTTGTATTTATCCCAAATTTTTGCCCGAACCCTTTTGGTTCGCCGGGATGCCTTTATTTTTGCCTAGGCCAGTCAACCTAGAGGGTCTTTATTCATGCGTAGTATCTTTTGACTATGTCGGCATTCACAGGGTGACGAAGGTCGTTACCGTCCATAGTTGTTAAGATCGTGGCTCCACCAGAAAATATAGTCTTGATAATAAATGGCCCTTCGTATGTGGGAGTCCATTTTCCCCTGGGATCACCTTGCGGCAGAATGATGCGCTTGATTACTAGATCACCAACTTGATATACCTGATGTATGACCTTCTTGTTAAAAGCCTTGATTATATGCTTCTGGTGCATCTGACCATGACAAACAGCCGCAAGCCTTTTTTCATCAATCAGGTTCAGTTGGTCAAGTCGGGCCTGGATCCATTCATCTTCATTCAAGCCTGCATCCTTCATGATTCTCAAAGAAGGGATCTGGACCACAATAGGTAGGACAACCTCTATACCATACACCAGAGAGAAAGGTGTTACTCTTGTTGACGTACGTGCTGAGGTGCGGTAACCATGAAGAGAAAATGGTAACTCTCATGCCAGTCTTTATATGTCACTGTCATCTTATGTATGATCTTTTTAATGTTCTTATTAGCAGCCTCTATAACGCCATTCATCTTCGGCCGGTAAGAAGAAGAGTTATGATGCTGGATCTTGAATTACTTACAGATTTCGGTGATCATAATGTTGTTGAGATTTTTACCATTATCTGTAATGATTATTTCGGGGATTCCATACAGACAGATAAGGTTATGCTTGATGAAACGTGCCACAACATTCTTGGTAACAGAAGCAAATGAGGCAGCCTTAACCCACTTTGTGAAGTAATCAATGGCGACTAGGATGAAATGATGCCCGTTTGAAGCGGTAGGCCTGATTTCTCCAATCATATCAATGCCCCACATTGCAAAGGGCCAAGGAGTAGTCAAGACATTCAAGGGAACCAGAGGTACATGTACTTTGTCAGCATAGATCTAGCATTTGTGACAAGTTCGAGAATGCTGATAACAGTCTACTTCCATAGTGGACCAGTAATATCCTGCCCTCAGAATCTTTTTAGCCATGGTGTGTCCACTAGAATGGGTGCCAATGGTACCTTAATGTAAATCCGCCATAATCCTCTCTGCTTTGCTCTTGTCTACACACCGAAGTAAAGTAGAGTTGTGGTTGCGATTGTAAAGGGTTCCATTACTAAGGAAGAACTTTGTAGAGAACCTTCTCAGAAACTTCTTATCATTAACAGATGCCCCCTCAGGGTATTCTTGAGCTTCGAGATACCTTTTCACTTCGGGGAACCAAGGTTTGTCTATTACCCCTTTAGTATCGACCTCATAGCAGTAAACTGGTTCGTCCAATATCTCAATAGTGATCTGAGGAGCTTCGTTGTCCAATCTGACCTTGAACATGGATGACATGGTAGCTAGCGCGCCCGCTAACTGATTCTCTTCTCATGGAAAATGTTCAAAAGTGACTTCTTCATAGTGTGGAAGCAATGTCAATACATGCTCTCGGTAAGGGATGAGATTAGGGTGCTTCGTGTCCCACTCTCCTTTAATTATACTTATTACCAAGGCCGAATCTCCGAAAATACTCAAGAACTTGATTCTTAGGTCAATGGCAGCTTTGAGACCCATGATACATGCTTCATACTCGGCCATATTGTTGGTACAGTTGAAACGTAGTCTGGAGGTGAAAGGAGTATGACAACCCTCGGAAGATATGATTACAACACTGATGCCATTGCTAAGTGCGTTGGAAGCTCCGTCAAAAACCATAGTCCATCAGGATCCTTTCTCAGGTCCTTCATCCGGTCTAGGTTCTTCATAATCAGTAACTAACATAACATTCTCATCCGGGAATTCAAAGTTCATGGATTGGTAGTCGTCCACGGCATGATGAGCCAAATGATTAGCTAATACACTTCCCTTGATTGCTTCCTAGGTTGTGTATTGAATATCGTATTCAGTCAGGACCATTTTCCATCTTGCTATCCTTCCGGAGAGAGCGGGCTTCTCGAAGATGTACTTGATAGGATCCATCTTAGATATCAATAAAGTAGTGTGGGTCAACATATACTGTCTCAGTCGGTGAGCAGCCCGTGCCAAAGCGCAACAAATTTTCTTGAGCAGTGAGTATCTTGTTTCACAGTTAGTAAACTTTTTGCTAAGGTAGTATATTGCATGCTCTTTTCGACCAGACTCGTCATGCTTCCCCAACACACACCCTATTGAATTATCTAATATTGTTAAGTACATTATCAAAGGTCTTCCTTTAATCAGAGGCATCAGAATTGGAGGCTCTTGAAGGTATTCCTTGATTCTATCGAAGGCAGTCTGGCATTCTTCATTCCACTTTACCACTTGATCTTTCTTCAGGAGTTTGAAGATTGGCTCACAAGTAGCAGTTAGATGGGAAATGAACCTGGCAATGTAATTTAGGCATCCCCAAGAAACCTTTAACTTCCTTATTAGTGCAAGGAGCCAGCATCTCTTGTATAGATTTAACCTTTGTAGGGTCTACCTGAATACCCTTGTCACTGACAATGAAACCTAGGAGTTTACCAGACCTTACCCCAAAGGTGCACTTGTTCGGATTCAACCTCAACTTGTACGTCTTCAACCTCAACTTGTACGTCTTCAACCTATCAAATAGCTTTTGCAAGTGATCGAGGTGGTCTTCCTCTATTTGAGATCTGGCTATCATGTTGTAAACATAGACCTCTATCTCATGGTGAATCATATTATGGAACAAAGCTACCATAGCGCGCTGATAGGTTGCCCCAATGTTCTTCAACCCAAATGACATCACTTTGTAACAGAAAGTTCCCCATTGTGTTACGAAGGTTGTCTTCTCCATGTCTCCGGGTGCCATCTTGATCTGATTGTAACCAGAGAATCCGTCCATGAAGGAGAATACCTTATGTTGTGTGGTGTTGTCAACCAGAACGTCAATGTGGGGAAGCGAAAAGTCATCCTTGGGGCTTGCCCTGTTCAAGTCTCTGTAGTCCATGCACATACGTACTTTACCGTCCTCCTTAGGTACCTACACTATGTTGGAAACCCATTATGGATAGGACGTGACGGCTAAGAATCCAGCGTTGAACTGCTTCATAACTTAGGCTTTGATCTTCTCTAACATTTCAGGGCTCATACGATGAACCTTCTGTTTTACTAGAGGGAAATCTTCTTTAGTCGGCAGACGATGAACCATAATATCAGTGCCAAGTCCTGGCATGTCTTTGTATGACCAGGAAAAGATCTCGATATAATCATGCAACATCTGAATCAATCGTTGTTTGACGCTAAGGTCCAAATTTGCACCTATCTTGATTTCTTTTCTGTCCTCTTCTGTACCCAAGTTCACTGTCTCAATTGGCTCTTCATGAGGCTATATAGCCCTTTCCTCCTATTATAACAGTCTAGAAAGTTCTCCTGGTACCTCAAAATCTTTCTCACCTTCGTCCTCGGCTTGGTTGATCAGATTTTCAAAGTCATAACTGACAATAGCATAACCGTTATCAATGAGATCCAGAGTGGATGTGGATCTGCAGTTTGATACGTGAGTGTGTGTAAGAGCATAACTGCATTTATAAAGTAAAAGCAGAAAAGAAAAACAAAGAGCGCAAAATTTGTATGCAAAAACGTCTAATGCTTTATTAATGACATATGACATTGAAAAACGATAACCCTCACAAATAAACCATTGTGCCTCGGGTTAGACACAAGGCCATAGAGTTTATATTGTTCATTTATTACATATCCATAAAAACAAAAAGACAATTACTCCTGAATAAAAGTAATCGGCACAAAGTCTTTAGCTATCCAATTATTGGGTCAACCATTGGTAGTAGGGAAGATCCAGCTCTCCATGTCATAGTCACCATCACTGTCTTCTAAAGCATTAAACCTATGACTGCTGATGCGTATGGGAGGTCCTCCAGCACGAGTACGACAAACAACCCTTTGAGCCCCTGAAGTGAAACCCAAACCAAACTTATTAGATTTATATAGAATGTCATGGAGTTGGCCCCAAATAGTACACCCAACTTATTCAATTACTGCTTTGGCGTCCTTGAGAGAAGTCATCTTCAATGGAGGTCTGGTGATCTTTGGCACACTGGTAACAGTCTTGGTTGCTGCCATGGTCTGAGGCACCTCTTCAAAGTTCTGACAGGGTGTCTCGATGAACTCGCCATCCATTTCCACATATCTGAAAGAGTTCAGGTGACTTACCATGTACTCTTCCTCACCATGCACTGTGACAATCTTTCCCTTCACTGGGTACTTCAACATATGATGCAGAGTAGAAGTAACAGCTCCATCCCCATGGATCCAAGGGCGTCCCAACAAACAGGAGTAAGATGGTCGGATATCCATCACGTAGAAGGTGGAATCAAAGGTTTGGGAACCAATTTTGATAGGGATGTCCACCTCCCTGTGTACCATTCTTTTCGAACCATCGAAATCCCTCACCACAATGTTACTAGGCTTTAGAGTCAAACCTTTTCAATCTAATCTGTTAAGAGCCTTCTTGGGAAGAACATTCAACGATGAATCGGTATCCACTAAAACATGGGCCAAAGTGGTGCCCCTGCATTCGATGGAGACATGTAACACATCATTGTTTTTTCTTCCCCTAGGTATCAAATCAGCATCAGAAAAACCCATTCCATTATCAGCGGTCAAACTAGCCATACAATCTTCGAATTGATCAGCGGAGTTTTCTTGCGGCACATGAGCAGTCCTGAGGAATTTTACCAAAGCAATTGCATGAGCTTCGGAGCACAACAATAGGGCCAACATTGAAATCTTAGAAGGGGTATGCCTCAGCTGTTCAAACATATTGTAGTCTCTCTTTTTAATTATTTTAAAGATTTCTTCCATTTCCTTCTTAAAAACCTCTGGAATGGATTCTGAATGCGCTTTCGTCTGGACATGCTAAACCAATATCTCTTTTCCCCAAGTATCGGCCGACTCAGTGACAGGGGTGGCAACAGGGCTAATCACATGAGTAGTAGTGGTAGTATTAGCAGGAGCAGTAGTAGGAATGATCACAGGAGAGGTAACCGGTTTAGGAGGAGAGATCTCGGGAGAGAACACTCTTCTGATTCTTGTTATTTTACTGGTCCCAACAATATTGCCGATGTCAGGATCAGTACTTCCAGTAACTTTGTCTTCAACAGCCAACAGGTCTTGCTTGACGCCATGGTAATAGACGTCAGCCCCATAATTCCAGGGAACAACTTTGTCCGAGGAATATGGTATTGGCCCTGGCATAGTGATAATCAGGGGAGCCAACTTTAGAGCAGATGTAATCCTGACGGGTCTTTTGGTGGATACCCTGGGAGGGTTGGTGGAAATGGTTATAATAGAAACATCTTTACATGAAACAGTTGTGATGGGAGTCTTCTCAAATAGAAACTCTTTATCATCCATTAGACGCTGAACACCTGCTTTCAAGAAATAGCAACAAGTTGGTAGAGATAAACATAAGTGGAAACCTTCACCACAACCTGGAAATAAACCAGCTTGCAACAGATTCCTTTTAACAGTCATGAGAGGAGTAACAAGTTCCTCAACGGAAGCAACAAACATATCATTGTCAACAACATTAACACCATGGTCGTGCTTGGGCATGGGAGCAGTTATAACATTAGGAGTTTCCGGAGCATCAAATTAAATCTCCTTTTCCTCGATCAGATCATGCACCTTGTTCTTTAAAGCCCAACAGTCATTTGTATCACCACCTGGACTTTCAAAATGGTAGGTGCACCGAGCCTTTGGATTATAGTGAGGAGAGGCAATATTAGGATTCTCTGGAGCTTCCCTCAAAGTTACCAGATTGGACTTCAATAAATGTGTCAAAACTTGAGATAAAGTCATATTAACCCTTGTAATATGCCTTTCTGTTCTGGACTGATTGTTCCGCTGTTGAGTAACTGCAGGCTTGGATATCATTACAGCCCCTACCGTTGGACGGCGTTCGGTTCTGCCCTGATTTCTTTGACTGTAAGCAGCACTAACCTCCTTCTTTCCCATGAAAGGTCTCTTTCCTACACTCAAAGAGGTATCTTTTTGAATCTTTCCACTTCTAATACCAGATTCCACTCTTTCTCCAGTTAAGATCAGCTCAGTAAAACCAGATGAGGAGCTTCCAATCAGATGGTTGAAAAACGGATCAGATAGAGTACCAAAAACCATATCCACCAACTCCCTATTAGAAAGAGGGGGTTGGACTCTTCCTGCTAGGTCTCTCCACTTCTGGGCATAGTCTTTAAAATCCTCACTTGAACCCATAGAAATAATTTGGAGTTGTGTACGAGTCGGAGCAAGGTCTGCATTATATTGATACTGCTTATAGAAAGCAGCAGCCAGGTCTTCCCAGTTACGAATATTGGTCCCCTCTAGCTGATAGAACCACTCTAGCTGAGTCCCGGACATACTGTCTTGGAAGAAGTGGACCCACAAGTCCCTGTTAGCGATGTGAGGTTGAATCTTCCTCACATAAGATCAGAGATGCATCTTGGGACACGAGACTCCGTCATACTTAGCAAACACCAGAACCTTAAACTTCCACGGGATGACAACCCCAAAAAATAAATCCAACTCTTCAAAATCCAGCCCAGGTACCCTCTAGATTTCCATTGCATTCAGACGATCCTCTAGCTGCTTGTATTTATCATCAGCAGAAGGATACTGCTCCTCATTATAGTCATATTCATTATCGGATTCCTTCGGGCTGATGTCTTCCTCTCTTGTTTCCCCTTCCTGATTGTCTCCTTCTTTTGATGAAGTTACTAGTTTTGAAGCTCGCCGCACTGGTCCTCTGATCCTTCTTCCCAAGTTAACTACACCAGCTGGTTTCTTTGGCTTCTTCTTTTTGTCCTTCAGTATGAGAGATTTCAGATCTTCTCTCCCTTTAGCTAGAGCCACGATCATTTGCTGGAACTGAGCGTTTTGTGCCTGGAGATCCTTGATGTTTTATTCAAGAGCCATTTCTTTACTTGCTGAAATAAACAGCGAAGAAGATAAGAATCTTGTACTGAAGACCTGCTTATGCAATGACATGTATGATATGTGTATGCAATGTTTTCGAGGACTTTGGGAAATTTAAATTTGTGAGCCAAAATGAAACAAAGATTTTATTAGTAGAATTCAAAATACAATTGCCTTTTAGGCTTACAATTGAAAAATTCTAAAAATTAAGAAATCAGATTTCCCATGGGCGCTTCCTCTTCATGCCGAGATAGGTATTAAGACTTTTTTACTCGTGAAGTTGCTTCGTAAGCTCCAACACTTTCCTCTCATGGGTATATAAATGATCTCTATAGGTATCCCGCTCTTTCTTCAGCTGAATCCAGGATCTCTGCAGCTCTTCAAGATCAGTGGGCATGTCAGGATGAAGAACTATATAAGGAACATCCCCTTTAGTAAGGGGTTCCATAATCACTGGTAAGATGGCTATATATGACATCACAAGGTTATAAACACGAGCTCGTACCCATTAGAGATAAGGTTCCATAAGGATGGAAGTCTTCGGCCCCAAAGTCTTGGTATCAAATTTGTTTACCATGCCCCAAGCTCGTATGAACCTTTGACAATACCCTTGAACATCATCCTCATAGTTAAACATAATTACCTGGATAAGCATCTCGCGAGGACCATCCCTTAGAGCATAACCAAATTTTCACAGATCCAGAGAAGGATTATAAGTTATGCCTCCCCTAATGCCAAGTAGTGGGACATTAGGGAATTTCCCGCAGCGGTCAATAACAGAAATATCCCCCATAGATCGGGAATACCAGATAATATCCGCGTGAGAAAGTGACATTTTCCTTTGCAACCAGCCCAAACCTTCTTCATTCTTCTATACTGATTTAGGAAGGTGAGAAATAAACCGCCTTGACAGCAATGGCATACAACACATAAGAATCCCTCTTTTCTTAGTGGTACGAGTGGGGAAGGTATGCAAGATATCTCCGAGTAAAGTGGGCACAGGGTTGTGAGAGAGGAAGACCTTGATATCATTCACATATATAAGTAAGTCTGGATTAGGGAACAATACTAACCCATAGATTAGAAGGGCCAAGACCTCCTTAAAATCCTGGAAGTCCAAATCATCCCAAAACAGCTGAGCCTTCTCTATTAGGAAGTTGGCTAGAAAACCCTTAACTCTGCTTCTTGTTTCCCAGTTGGATACAATGTCGGACCATTTCAGATGAAAAGATGCTTCAATAAACTCCGGCTTTGGAGCTTCTTCCAAACCGGTGAAAGGAAACTGATCTAAAATAGGTATGCCCAATAACTGAGAGAATTCTTCCATGGTGGTTACCAACTGATAGTCCAGAAAAGTGAAGCAATGGCGCTTAGGGTCAAAGAATTGAAAGAGTACACTCATCATCTTCTCATCAAAACTCGAGGTAACCAGACTGAGAAGTCGACCATAGTTCTTGGTAAATTAGGAAGTCTCGGGAACCCTTGATAATAGCTCTTTAAGTTGGAGAGGTATTCTCACGAAGCTGACCCGGATAGTATTTCTACGAGCGGAAGCCATGATCTGCAAAATAGAACAAAGATAAATTCCATTGGTCCTTGAAATGGTTAGTGAAATGAAAAATGGATGTTATGATGTTTATGATGTATGATTATGCTTAAATCACAGATAAACACAAGAAAATCACACAATAGACCTTAGGTTCAAAATCTTGCATGAGGTTTAAGGTAAGTACCCTCTTGAATGTTCAGTTGGTTCAACCTGTCTTAGAAATAGTAATCGGGTTCTAAGGAATCTCAATATCACTGATCTTTCTTTGTCGGTATTATTTCAACTTAGAAATCTTTTCTTGCGGTCGAAACATCTCGAAAGTCTGATCTCAATGAGTTT
Source organism: Vicia faba (assembly GCA_948472305.1). Lineage (NCBI taxonomy): Eukaryota > Viridiplantae > Streptophyta > Magnoliopsida > Fabales > Fabaceae > Vicia > Vicia faba. The sequence continues at coordinate 1,435,274,817 of OX451735.1, forward strand.
AGTATCGAGTATCAACCGATTCCCAGCTTTACACAGAGGCCATCTATCTCACTACTTTCTAATGGCCAAGTTTGTTCAACTAAGGTTCTAAGGTTCGTTAGTGCTTTACGACACCATGCGGTGGCCCCGTATTCTCCTCAATTCAACACAAGGGATACCGGTACCAACCAAAGTATCACACCAACACATCCATCGCTTAAACCAAATCGGTCTATGCCGTACAATCTCCACGATCTATTGTTGTTTACCTAGAAAGTGTCCTCAAATCTGGGTGTAGGATCCTTATAAATAACCCCAACAAACCCTTAAAAGTAAAGAAATCAAAGCAAACAAAGAAAGCAATTTTAAAATGAACTAGACCCTAAGGTAAACCCCACTTTTAATCCTTCTCCCCAGCAGAGTCGCCAGTTCTGTGATACGGTGGCAAAACCGACTGTTATACTGATTTATGTTTTATATTCACAAATGTGCGGTAAGCAAGAGTCGCCACTGACTTTTCTTTCATCCAACAAAGGAAAGGGTGAAAAGAACAAAAAAGACCTTTTTCCGAGAGTTTCTGAGTAAGGGGGGTAGATTATGAAAAGGGAAGGTGCTAGCACCCTTTTCATCCATGGTTTTCCACGGGCTCTTAGATACTTGCTCATTTTTTGAAAATTGCTTTCATGTTTGTGTGTTTTGAAAAGTTTTTCTGCTTTATGTCAACTCTTGTATCAGTCCTCAAGAGTGTTGATAAAGCTTTTTTTTTTTGAAAAATGTTTTGAAAGTGTAGTGAAAAAATTGTTTTTTGAGCAAGTACCTAACAATTATCTACCTACTTGAAAAAGGCGTTCTTTTCCTCCTTTCCTTTATATAGTGCTATCCTACTATTAGTGAGTAGGTAGCCCCATCATTGGATATTGAGGGACTATCAAAGGGACGTTTACGGTCACTAAGGCAACTGGGCAAGAACTTTTAGTAATTGTCCTAAAGTTCTAAGATCACTTTTTAACCGAGGAGGCATCGAAAGGGTCATCGAGGGACTTGTGATATTTTGAACTAAAGGGAAGCCACTAAAGATTCTCATGTTTCGAGAATTGTGACCATTTTCGAAGGCAACCGAAGTGGGAGATACCCTAGGGGTGAGAATGTGCAAGTATATTGATTCAGTTCATTTATCTTGCGCATTAGGGTTACCTAATCGTTTTCTTTTCAGTCTTTTTCATGCAATCCTATTAATCCAAGCAGTTAATAGTGCGAAAAATAAATTACAGAAAATAAAATTTCTAAGCTATTACAAGGCCTTGGGGCAATTACATAAGTAGTACCAGTGTGATACGGTGGGAGAACTGACTATGAGTTTTTTTGCGTTTGTATTCGCACTTGTTCGGTTGAGCAAGAGTCGCCACCGACTTTTTATTTTATCCTAAAGGAAAGGTTAAAAAATCACAGCAATAACCTTTTGAGATATTTCGTGGGTTCGGGGGGTAGATTATGAAAAGGGAAGGTATTAGCACCCTTTTCATCCATGGTTATCCATGGGCTCTTAGTTACTTGGTTTTTTAGATCACTTGCCTTGATTTTTTCGATTGCTTGAAAATGGTGTGTGTGTGAGTGCTTTTGAAAATATTTTGGAAGAAGATGCCTTGTCTTAGGCTAACCTTGTAACAATTCTTTACTCGAATGTTTTACAAAGGCGTGTATCTTTTCGAAAAGATGTTTCAAAATGTTTTGAGAGTTTGTTTGAAAGTGTCGTGGATTGTGGTTTTTGAAAAGAAGGCAAGTGTTTTTGCAAGTTGAACTCAAGTAACTAAGAGTTTTATCTACCCTATTGTACTCAAAGGTTTTTGTTATGTTTTAACCCTTTTTAACAATTTTGTTCCACCATTGAATTTGGTGGACAATCTTGCGTTTAGGAAGTTTATTCGGGACGGGCGCGGGTCATCGTATGGACCATGAATGCAATAGTGCCAAGTGTCTTTGGCAATTTGCTTTGAGGGACTTGATCATTTGTTTTGGCAATATTTTGAAAGTGTTATCGAGGGACTATGATCATTTTGATTTGGTTTTGCCAAAGATACTCGACGTGCAAGCATGGCCCATTTTGGAAGGCAACATGTGGGATTACCCTAGAGGGTGCAAGTGTGATTGTGTGTTGATTTCATGTATTTGTCTTGTATTAGGTTGTCTAGCGTTTGATTTTATGTACATGCAAACCCTAGGTCTAATCATGGCATAATTGAAAGCGGTAAATTGCGAAAATGTAAAATCTACGCTATTACAAAATAGTATCCGGGAGTGGGGGTACATGTGTATGAATGGGGATGAGACTTATAGTATCCAATAAGTTACAACCAAATCGAATTTGCGATCAAATGTAAATGACGTATATCAATGTATAAGATAAACAAATGTGTATAGGGCAATGTGAATGTATTTGTATTGTGTAAGTGTGAGATGTATTGGGTAAGTGATTATTTACATGTGCGGAATGTGAAATTTGAACATGTATTAAAAATTGTTTAATTATTGATCTTGTATTTCTTTTAATATGTACAAAAGAAATGTTTTAATTGAATGTTCAAGTTCTAATTAAATTATGTATAAAAATGATGTTTTAAGAAAAGAAAATATTTCTAAGCTTTAATTATGTATACAAAAAGTATTTTTCATTTGTTATGAACAAAAATATTTTAATTAAAAAAAAAGGGAAAATGCTTTCAATTTTAATTACATGGTGTAAAAATGTATTTTATTATTTATGTACAAAAAGTATTAAATGTCAAGAATTGAATTATGTATATATAAAAAAAGAAGTGTAATTTTATATTGTTATGTACAAAATATTTTAATTAAAAAGAATTATGCAAAATGTAGGTTTACTTATTATGTACAAAAGTATATTTAAAAGAAAAAGGTATTTTCAAATATATTGTATGATATGTACAAATATATGTTTTAATTAAAAGAGAAGAAAAAAAAAGTATTTTCAAATTTAATTATATGATCATGTTCAGGGCTATGATTGTGACATATTTCCTTCACAAACCTAAAGCTAACAATGTCTATACTGAGAGATAGAACCTCATGAAGATACCTGTTCAGTTGGAATCGTGCTTTGCAATGGAGGAGTTTTCAGAGCAAGATGATGATTTGTATAGCTTCCTTGAAGTGTGAGGATGCTATTCCAAGTTCTACTTTGTCTTGAAACTCCCTGAATCGTGCTGGAGAACTTCAACTGCAAAACAGAAAAAACAAAAATGGTGAAGTGGCTTGAAGGTGTTACAGATCGTGCTTTAGCTTTTGGATAGCTTGCATAGGTGGTAAGGAAGGTATGTGAACTGGTTTGGGCAAGAATGCTTGAAAGGATTGAGAATTGGAACTCAATCTGCAGAGGTTGTTCTGTTTGAGCAGTTTCAAGGTGATTCTGAGTTTTGGGATGGATTGGAGGTAAAAGGCTCGTGCAATAGCTTGGTTATCTTTGGAAGGTGTTTGATAACTTTGTCTAAGTGTGTGTAAGCTGAGATGGAAGTTGGTATTGAAAAACTGGTTTTCTGGTTTTTTGACACTTTTTACACTATACTTCCACCAGTGGAAGTTGTATTGAAAAACTGGTTTTCTGGTTTTTGACACTTTTTACACTATACTTCCACCAGTGGAAGTTGTATTGAAAAACTGGTTTTTCTGGTTTTTGACACTTTTTACACTATACTTCCACCAGTGGAAGTTGTATTGAAAAACTGGTTTTTCTGGTTTTTGACACTTTTTACACTATACTTCCACCAGTGGAAGTTGTATTGAAAAACTGGTTTTTCTGGTTTTTGACACTGCTAGCAGGTATGATGCTTTGGTTTAGGCTTTGACTTGGTTCTCTTTGTGTTTTAGTTATTGGCAGGGTTGTGGTGTTTGTATATGTTTTATGGTTTTTACAGTATGGTGAGGGTTTTGACAGGTTTTGACTGATGCAAGTTATGGGTTTAGACAGGTTTTTGACTGATGCAGGTTATGGGTTTTTTGTATTTTGGTGATATTGGTATTATGGCTCAATCAGGTTTTTGAAGCTCAGTCCTCTCTCTTTTTTGTTGTTGTTGCAATTTTATATTTGTTTCTTTTGTCTTCCAGCCTCTTGGTCTTTTGGCGCCTAAGACTTGTTCAAACTTTGGCATCTCTTCTTGAACCAAGTTACTGGGCAGACTTGCAAGGTTTTTTGGCATTTTTCTGTTTTAGTGATTGACTCTGCTGTGTACTTCTGCCTAATTTGAGTAACACTGAAATAATGCTTCTTTTAGCCTCCTACTTTATTGTCTTATTGCAGTTTTATTTTTCTGTGTTCCCCTTATGCCTAAAGCTAAACCGTAAGCCCACACTTCTCCTCTTTTCTTTCTCTCTCTTTGGTACACTTCAACGAATATTAAACTATTTTCCTTGTGTACTTTCTGAAAAGGCTACTTGTTGGGAAATGATGAAAGAAAATTTTGACTTGCATAAAGACTTCCTCTGCATATTTTATCTTTTCTTTGACAGCTTTGTGCAATAACCTGTACCTTTTGGCATTTGGCAGCAGGTTTGGGACTTTTCATTTTGACATAAAGTTGCAAATTGGATTTTCTTTTCGGTTGGGTTTGAACTGTGCAGTTTGCTTGAGATTTTGGCACTTTTCATTTTTTCTCAACTTTGCATTCATGATCAAATAAAATTCTTCCCTCTTTGTGAACCGGGAGAAATCCCGTGATTTGCAGAGAGGGTCAACTGATCCCAATCAGTGGCCTTTAATGATGACTGCAATTTATCTGTCTTTATTTATTTTATCTGCTTTTTGACTTTTCTCTTTTTCTTTTGCAGGTAAAAAATGGAGCACCGGAGCGAAGTGAAGAATGAATAATTAGGGACTTAGAAAATATTTAGAAAAAATAGGATAGTTTTTATTTTCAATTTAATTATTGTAAACCATTATTATTTTAAATACTTCGTAAATAAATACTTGTATTTAAATAATAATTGTAACGAATATTAAATGTGAAATAAAAATTCTATTGGTTCATTTAATTCTTTTCAATTCCTTTTCAATTATTTACTTGTTATTTATAGTTCTTTAAATTAAATAAAATGAAAATTAAATTTCAAATACTTAATTCTTAGAACCATAAATAATCAACTAAACATTGATTCTTCGCCGATCAAGAATAAATGAACTTGACGTCTCCATCATCCAAAGCAACGCACAGTCGAACGCAATAACCGGTCAGACACAATCCCTTCTTGCTGATTTTTTACCAAGCACTATAAATCCAAACTGCATATTTCTTTTGACTGGCTCAAACAAAACAACGTGAATTCAAACCACTCTCTCTTTTACTGATTAAATCAAAACAATGCGAATTCACCCGAATCTCGGAATAACTTGCAAAGTGCTGTGGAATTTTAGATCCTTTTGAGAATATGCCCATAAAACCTTAACTCCCGATTAAATGCCAACGAACATTCGCCTGATCACAATTGAGCCAGAATCAACCAAAACCCTAAGCCAACTGTGTGAAACAAATCCAGAGCCCTAAAAATCAATAAAACCCTAATTTTTGTTCTGACTGACGAGAAAAGCTCGTTTGTCCGATTCTTGAGCCAGTTTGAGAAGTCAGGAAATGCCTGAAGCTGAGATTTCTTGTGGAAAAATGCGAGGGCAAATTTTAGGGTACAACAACAAGAAAATAAAATATGGAATTTTAAACCTAATTAAAGCTATTACAAACCGGGAAACAATTACATAATGGAAAAAGAAAAATAAAATGGAAAAAAGATAAACGCGCGAAGATCAAGACATGAACAAGTTGAAAAGTCCTAAAAATCTAATTATTTAATAATTTTTTTTTGGTATTTTATTGAGAAAAAGAGTTGAAATTTTAACCTAATTTCTAATTAATTTTAATTTAAAGAAAAAAGTTAAAGCAATCAAATTAATTAATTTAAAAAAAATTAATTTTAATTATGAAAAACCTACTTCTATTTTTTTTTTTTGTGATTTTTGTTGATTTTAAATATAAATATTATTTAAAAAAAACATAAACTAATTAAAAATAAAATAAAGTAAATTAAAAAAAATGAAATGGGCCTGATAGTAGGAAGCATCTGGGGGGTGTGGCGCTATAATTTTGTCTAGGCCCAGAACATACAAAGCCCAGTGCCTGCCTGATCCAATGGGGGATGCGCCTGAGGGTCCACCATGAGGAAGCATTCCAGAAGCGCTGGATCTAGATCAATGAAGATCTAATGGCTAGATCTGAGGGTACAAGGTGCGAGCTTGGCCATGCACCACAAGGAATCTGCTTGAAACACAATAAAAAAAAATGCAAGAACGTTGGACCTGGAATTCGAACCCAGGTCCCTTCCCTCATATGCTTGCTTGCCTTGCCATCTGCGCTGCCTGCTCATTCATGTATATAAACAAATAAAAACAATATAATATGAAAACCTATCAAACGACTAAGTCAGTAAGACACGCACGCGCTGTGAGGTCCCTGATATTTGAAAAAACCAACCAAAAGGTCCCATTGTGCCACACAGGGTCTCTGGCCGGTCAAACCACCTCAGACGGTGGCTCCGGTCACCATCTTCGGCTAGCCAAAATCGAAAACCTGCAAATCATGCAAGATAAAGATGCAAAGGGTACCTACCCCCCTAATTTGGGGTCTGCGATCACGATGGTAATGTTTTTATTGACTGGAACGACCTACAAATTTAGATACGAAGAAAAAGAATCTTCGTGCCCTAACAATGGAACTTCTTGTTTCTGACGTTAGAGCTTGCATATAGTGGTTCTAAACCCTTGCAAACATGATATTAAACACAAATATATGCAGATAAATCATTTATATTCCATGAATAAAAAGTTTGAAGTTTGAGAAGTTTACCAAATCGTGAGTTATTGGAAGGGATGATCCTGTATGCTTTGGCCTTCAAGATTGGGTAGGTTCAACCCCTGGGATCCTCAGAAGGATGATTCAATGCTTGAATCAGACTGAGGTTGGTTGGATCAAGCGAACCAAGGTTGCACTTCTTTGAATTTTTTTGAAACTTTAGGGTTCTGTTTGAGGCTAGCTGCGTGTGTGTTCTTTGGCTGGCATGTTTGTGCATATATACTGAATCTCTTTAGGTCAACAAATGTGGAAAAATATCAATGCCTTCATGAAAGAAATATTTGATTTCCAAACTTTCCATTTTTGAAGGTTTCTCCCTTTCATGGCCTTGCACGTTTCTCCTTTCTATAATCAGAATATATTGCCCAATATTTAATGGAAATATGATCTCAATCCGATTTTTATTATTTCCATTATTTACTTATTTAATTTTGAATTTTAATGAATAACATATCAAAATAAATTGAATAAATAATATAATAATGCATGGGTGGACTTAGAAGTCATGGACCATATTGGAAATAAGTTTCAAACATAAAAAGATAGGCCCATTTTGGAAAAAATCCAAGTTTGTTCCATATTGGCTTCATGCACTTTTCCAAAAATTGGTCAACTTTAACAATGCATATCTCTCTCAATTTTAATCCTATGAGGGTGCTCTTGGACTTTTTAGAGAGCTTAGGATTTCCTCTAAACAACCCGTTTGGTTTCATCTCAATTGTATATTCCATGTTCATGTACCAAGCTTTGACCTAAAAGGTGTTTTTGTTGACTTTTTGAAAGGACCCATAATGTAGAAGCTTGTATCTTTAAATTGGTGCATTTATTTAACTCGATGGCTGAAGAGAAGTTGTAGGTAATTGGATTCTCTTCAAAATGAGCTTTGGTGGAAAAAATTTCTGATAAAGTATGAGAAAGTTATGCCTAGTAAAAGTTTGGTTGACTTTTCCTATAGAAACCCTAATTAGCAATTTTTACTTTTGATGAATTAGGAGAATTTCTTGAGGAATCATGACCAACCCTTGATCAAATGATGGATATCACTTCAAAATGTTGAAGTTGACAAAAAATCCTGAAGTTTGACTGTATATAGGCCACAGTTGACTTTTAACCTAATATAGTTAATTTTCAGGCATTTGAGCAGTTGACTGAGCAAACTTGTTGGGAAAGGCATGAAATTTAGCATGGATAATCTTGAGGACATATTAGGACCATGGAAAACATTTGAGACCATTGGAGCTCACACATCTTGATGAAAATTGAAACCCTAGTTAGAGATTCATTTCCTTATGAGGAGAATTTGACTGGTCAATTCTTGGTCATCCTTGGGCAAGTTGAGGACCTCAATGGGCATGTGTTGAGTAAAAAGGGAGGGCAAATTTTCGATACAACAGATTGAATCTGAGTATGATGTCTATCAAGATGTCCAGGACATCTCTCCTATCAAAAAGTCTGCAAATAAGAAATTGTTTGTTAGGGTTCCTGATGCCCCACTTGACAACATCTCCTTTCACTCTGTTGGGAATGCTGAAAAGTGGAAGTATGTGTATCAAAGAAGCATTTCCATGGATAGAGAACTAGGAGCTGGAGCTTTGGAATGTAAGGAAATCATGGAGTTGATCTCCTATGATGAATTGATGAAAACAGTTACCAGGTTTGCACATTCCTATGAAAATCTTGTTAAGGAGTTTATTGTTAATATTCCTGTTTACTATGCTGACCATAAGAGTAAGGAATATAGAAAGGTTTTTGTTAGAGGAAAGTGTGTTGAATTTTCTCCTGCCATTATAAACAAATTCCTAGATAGGTCTGAAGATGTTTGTTGTGAGCTGGAAATAACAGACAATCAAGTGTGTAAAGCCATTACTGCTAATCAAGTAAGTGAGTGGCCAATGAAAAACAAACTTCATGTCAGCAAACAGAGTGTGAAATATGCATTTTTATATAGGATTAGATCTGCAAATTGGGTTCCCACTAATCACACTTCAACCATCTCCATTGCTTTAGGAGAGTTCATTTATGCTATTGGAAACCAATTTTTTTTTATTATGGAACTTATGTCTTTGACCAGACCATCAAACATGCAGGAACTTGTGCCATTAAGATGCCAACTTCTTTTCCTTCTCTTCTCTATGGAATTATCCTAAATCAGCATCCTAGAATCCTAAGTTGAAATGATGTTGTATTCAAGGGGAGTCTTCCTTGACCCTCCATTTTAAGCTCTTTTCAGGAAAACATGTCCCAAACATTGTTTTAACATCTGCTCCTGCTGACAAGACCTCCACTAAGGATGAAATGATCAATGAACTAAAAGAAGCTTGCAAGGAATTAGATGATGTGATCAGAGTGAGCTCAGCTAGGAAGCTAGTCTTTGAAAAGATGATCAAGGACCTACAAAAGGATAACAACCTTGATGATGCAATAAGCTCTAAAGATGAAGATTCCAGTGAGGAAAGAAGTTCTAGTTCAACCAGTTTAACTGGTAAGGATGACAATAATACTATTTGATGTTTCTCTGAACACTTTATTTATTTTCTTGGAACTTACATGTGCTTGACATTTAAATTTTATGGTCTGTACCCTAATACTGATATTCCTTTGATTGCATATTTCTTTGGCATATTATGACTAAAAAGGGGGAGAGAAAGTGAGTGAGTGAGTGACTGACTAACCAATAACCACTGACTGACTACTGACCATTGATTAAGGGGGAGCTCAATACTTGAGATTTATTGAGGGGGATCTCAGTACTTAAGGGGGAGCCTCATGTCCCAGAAGATGTTTTGACATCTTCCTGTGCTAACAACTAACTGCTAACTGAATGTATGTTTTGATTGCTTTGCTTATGATGCTTCCCTGATAATGCTCTGATAATTGTGTTTTTGCTCTGACAATATGCTCTAATAATGTTTTAGCCAAAATTTGCCAAATGGGGAGTTTTAAGTGTTTGTTGACAACAATTTTGGTAAAACAATGACTTGTTAATGTTTTGCTAAATGTCCTAACATTTGGAGCAAAACTGTTTTGAATGATGTCAAAACAGATGTCTTGACATCTGCCTACTGAACTGATCTCAGCCCAAAATCAGTTAAGTCATTTGTTTCCTGTTTTCACGCATAGCATAATTCAGGATTTGTGATCTATAGGCTGCGGAAAATATGGAGGAATATTTTTCAAATTGAATAATTTTATCTTGGCCTGTTTTTGTGGAAATATTCAAAAGATTTGAATATTTGTTTTCAAGCCCAAGCCCAAAGCTGTGCATATATAAGGACTTGCTTCCATATTCAAAGACAAACGACTTTTAAAGAAGAATACTTTCTTTCTGATTAGAAGTTTAGGCTTTTTATTTGTAATAAACTCTGAGTATTAGTTTAAATACTTGAGTTGTTATTTGGGTTGTTAATTGTGTATCATTCATAAGCTTTTAAGCATTGAATGATTGAAGTGTTTCAAACTTATTAATTCTGTAAGTGATTGAAGGGATTTGAGGATGGCCTTATACCTAGGTGATTCTTAGGTAGAATTTTAGCTTGGGTAGTGATTAAGTGATGAGATCGTAAATTGGTTGTTTACTGAGGGTCTATGAATTGATACTATTTAGTGAACTTGTCCCTGGCTTGGTAGCCCCCAGAGTAGGTATTGTTGTACACTGAACTGGGTGAACAATCTCTTGTGGTTTTACTGCTTTTGATTTTACTGCACCTTACTTTCAAAAAAATATTTGTGTCGTGACATCTCATTCGACATCACATATCTGATACCAGAATTTCAAAAGTGTGTCTTCTAGTTTTGCCATCATGGAAGTGTGTCTTCCTGTTTGGTCCAATCACTGTCTGTGATTGCTAAGGGATTGAGTAGGGCCTCATATCTAGGTGAGTCTTAGATAGAAGTATAACATGGGTAGTGATTAAGTGATAAGTTGTAAACGAGGGAGTTTAGCTTTGAATTGATAATATTATAGTGGACTTATCCCTCGCTTGGTATGCCCCCTGAGTAGGAGAGTTTCTCCGAATTGGGTTAACAATTCTTGTGTGTTGTTTATGCTTTTCAGTACTATTTTGGTTATGTTTTTATACCTTACCTGTTTTTTTGTTCAGATCAGACGTCTCGACATCTCTTTGGATATTTAAAGTCTGATCGATAATTTCTACAGGTGATTGAACCATTGGTCCATACCTTATGGGTAGTACCTTCGACTCCATGCTCGTGACTTTAAACATGTGATCCTGTTACATTATTATGCATTGCATAACATTGCATATCATTTGCATCTCCTGCATCATTCATGCATACATCCAGGTTGCTCAGGATCTCATTCTCAATTGTTTATTTCTTCAAGTTATCTGTCGATTGTCGAGTTTTTTCCTTAACACAACTATGAAACTAGAGCTGCCGTCAGACTGAGAATGGAAAACTAAGAACAACACAACATGGAAGTCAAGATGGAAATCATTAAGTTGAAGTCAGACATGAACAAGCTCACATTGATTATGCAAGTTATAATTTCCAGGGGATCCACCTCAAAGGACTGTTATCTCAGAGGTTACTGTTGTTGTTGATCCTCAACCAATCCAATATCCAGTCACTACATGGCCAAAGTTTGGTTTGCCTAAAGATTATTCTCCACCCGCTGAAATTTTACCATTGGTTGTCTAGGCTTCCCAACAAGTTATTCAGGCTCCAGTTTTTACTGAACCTCAGCCAATCATTCATACTACTTCTCATCAACATGTTGCACAAGCTGCTTATGGGAACCCTCTCTTTGAGTACCATGTTTCCAGTCCCCGAAGTGTGAGTCATGGAGATTTTAGTGAGTTTGAAGATGTCAAGGAACAATATAAGACTTTAGAGAAGAGACTCTGAGCTATAGAAGGAATTGAGTTCTTCAGTGTTGATGCTGACAACATGAGCTTAGTTTCTAACCTTGTGATGCCTACAAAGTTCAAGACTTCTGAGTTTGAGAAATAAAAGGGGCATACTTGTTCGTAAAGTCATTTGGTCATGTACATCCAGAATATGTCTGCCTATACCATCAATTAGAAGTTGTTTATCCATTGCTTTCAAGACAATCTGAGTAGTGCTTCACTCAAGTGGTATATGGGACTTGAGGGGAACCATATCCAATGCTTCCAAGATCTTGATGATGCTTTCATGAAGCAGTACAAATACAACCTTGACATGGCTTCTAATCGTTGCCAACTTCAAGATATGTCTCAGAATGAGAAAGAATCTTTCAAGGAGTATGCATAACATTGGAGAGAATTGGCCTCACAAGTTGAACCACCTCTGGCATAGAAAAAACTAACCGGTTTATTCATGGATACCTTGTCCCCTTTCTTTTGGGAGAAGATAATTGGTAGTGGGTCTTCTAGCTTCACAGATTCGGTGACTATTGGCCAAATATTAGAAGAAGGAATCAAGAATGGTAAAGTGTCTAAAGCTACTGAATCTTCTAATGGTGCGAAGAAATCCTTTGGATTTCCATTAGAAGAAAGAAGGTGAAGCCAATGTTGTCTCCACTGAGAGAGGAAGACCTCACTGTAGGCCTTGGTATTATGATCAACCACAAGTAACGGTTGTCTCTCCTATGGTCAATGCTCAACCAGCTCAGGTCCCCCAACGACATAATGTTATACGGAATCAGAATCTCAATAGGACTCGCTTAGATCCTATCCCAATGTCTTATACCGAATTGTATCCTACAATGGTACATAAAGGTTTGATTACAACAAGGTCTCTGACTTTGTGAAATCCTCTTCCACCAAGATTTAGATCTTACCTTCACTGTGAGTTTCATCAAGGAGCTGTCGGTCATGATTCAGAAAACTGCTATGCATTGAAGACTAGAGTGAAAGAATTGGTGAAGGAGAATATTCTCTCCTTCAAAGATTTAGTTCCTAATGTTGTCAACAATCCTTTACCAAAACAAAGTGGCTGATGACTGGAAGAACTTAATTCCTTCCATAGCTCAAAGTCTCTTCTCTAAAGTCTGATATTGTTCCTTGACATCTTCAAACTCAACAAAATCTCCATGACTCACACTTCGGGGACTGGCAACATGGTATTCAAAGAGAGGGTTCTCATAAGCAGCCTGTGCAACATGTTGATGAGAAGTAGTATGAATGATTGGACGAGGTTCAGGGAAAACTGGAACCTGAAAAACTGGTTGGGAAGCCTAGACAACCAATGGTGAAATTTCAGCAGGTGGAGAATAATCTTTAGGAAAACCAAACTCTGGACATGTAGTGACTGGATATTGGATTGGCTGAGGATCAACAACAACAGTAACCTCTAAGATAAAAATCCTTTGAGGTGGCTCCCTTGGAAATTATAACTTGCATCATCTCTGTGAGCTTGTTCATGTCTGACTTCAAATTAATTATTTCCATCCTGACTTCCAAGTTGTGTTGTTCTTTGTTTTCCATTCTCAATCTGATGGAAGCTCTAGTTTCATAGTTGTGTTTAGGAAAAAACTTGACAATCGACAGATAACTTGAAGAAAGAAACAACTGAGAATGAGATCCTGGGCAACCTGGATGTATGCATGAATGATGTAGGAGATGCAAATGATATGCAATGTTATGCAATGCACAACACTGTAACATGATCACACGTTCAAAGTCACGCGCATGGAGTCGAAGGTACTACCCATAACGTAAGGACCAATGGTTCAATCACTTGTAGAAATTGTGGATCAGACTTTAAATGTCCTAAGAGATGTCGAGACATCTGATCTGAACAAAAAAAACAGGTAAGGTATAAAAACATAACCAAATAGTACTGAAAAGCATAAACAACATACAAGAATTGTTAACCTAATTCAGAGTAACTCTCCTACTCAAGGAGCATACCAAGCCAGGGATAAGTCCACTATAATATTATCAATTCGAAGCTAAACTCCTCCGTTTACAACTTCTCACTTAATCACTACCCATAATATACTTCTATCTAAGACTCACATAGATATGAGGCCCTACTCAATCCCTTATCAATTTTAGACAGTGATTGGACCAAACAGGAAGACACACTTCCATGATGGAAAAACTAGAAGACACACTTTTGAAATTCTGGTATCAGATATGTGATGTCGAATGAGATGTCACGACATAAACATCTATTTGCAAGTAAGGTGCAGTAAAATCAAAAGCAGTAAAAATACAAGAGATTGTTCACCCAGTTTAGTGTACAACAACACCTACTCTAGGGGATACCAAGCCAGGGATAAGTTCACTAAATAATATCAATTCATAGACCCTTAGTAAACAACCCGTTTATGATCTAATCACTTAATCACTACTCAAGCTAAACTTCTACCTAAGACTCACCTAGGTATGAGGCCATCCTCAAATCCCTTCAATCACTTACATAATTAATAAGTTTGAAACACTTCAATCATTCAATGCTTAAAAGCTTATGAATGATACATAATTAACAACCCAAATAATAACTCAAATATTTAAATTAATACTTAGAGTGTATTACAAATAAAAAGTCTAAACTTCTAATCAGAAAGAAAGTATTCTTCTTCAAAAGTTGCTTGTCTTTAAATAAGGAAGCAAGTCCTTATATATGCGCAGCTTTGGGCTTGGGCTTTAAAAAAAATATTCAAATCTTTTGAATATTTCCATAAAAGTAGGCCAAGATAAAATTATGCAATTTGAAAAATATTTCTCCATATTTTTCACAGCCTGTAGATCATAAATCCTGAATTATGCCATGCATGAAAACAGGAAACAAAAGACTTAACTGATTTTGGGCTGAGATCAGTTCAGTAGGCAGATGTCAAGACATCTGCTTTGACATCATTCAAAATAGTTTCTCTCCAAATGTTAATACATTTTGCAAAACATTAACAAGTCACTGTTTTACCAAAATTGCTACCAACAAACACTTACAACTTTCATGAAAATTCCCAGCCAAGACTCTTGACTAAGAACACAACTTGGATTTTCTTTGAAGCTTCCTCAAAGAACAATACTCAATTCATTACCTAAAGGCTTCTAAGTGAGAACATAACCTTACAACTCAATGAACACTGTCCAACTCACATGTCAAGTGGATCACACAAACCAACTCTCCTAGAGAGTGGCACACAGACTAAACCCTAATGATTACATCTTTCTTATTTTTGGCCGATACCTTTACCTAGGTTACAATGCTTCTATTTTTAACCTATCTCCTAATTGGATTTGGGATTTAAATCATAGCATATCAGCTGTTACAAATTTGTAGAAGATTCTGCAACAAAATTGGTCTTCAATCAAATCTTTTCTAAAAAGTCTCCTTATTTTGAAAGTATATTTTCCTCTTGAATTTTGATTGAATCTTCCAGTCCTATAAAACAGCACCACATAGGATAGCATAATATTCCCAGAATATTATGCATATATTAAAACATAATAGAATCCAACTGTTCAGCTCAGCTCACGCGCGATGTTGTATGACCCTGCATAGGACATCGTATCCCACATGTTACTTCAAATAATGAAAACTTCTCATCTCAACACATCTCAACATAAAATAGTACTTCTTGCTCTACCTGTTCTTCGTAGAAAGTAATCACATCCTATTTAACATATTGCTTCTATATTTGTTTTACTAAAATTAATGTCAATCCTAAAAATAGAGAACTAACAATCTCCCTCTTTGGCAAATTTTGGCTAAAACAAATAACATAAATTACAACCTATATTACAAAAAATAAAAGAATACAATCCTTCTGTAGTAGTCTTCAGTAACTACTGAACATAGCAACATGGAGGTACATCTCTTCACAAGCATAATGATGTTAGCATATCATGTTCGACATCTTCTTCATAACTGCTCCATTGCAACACAAAAAACTCAACACCAAAGAACAACAACCTCAGGATAAAAGGATAGAAAGTCGTTAAGTCATTTGGTGTACATGAGGAAGAAGATATGAGATACTCCCCCTCAACCCAGGAACCTATTCTTGTCATAAGATAACCATGAAGTAACCACCAGTCAACCCGTGGCATAAGAGAACCATGAAGCAACCACCATTCAACCTAAGGCATAAGAGGAAAAATAAGAAGTATTCACACACCACTCTGGGTAACTCAGAACACAAATCACAATTGTATTCATAACTTAGATTACATGTCACAAAACAAAACACCGAAACAAGATCGAACATCTTATATGACATCTGTGTACAACATCTGTAAAAGTAGATTTCTGTGGCATCAACATCTAAACAAAACCTTTCTCCCCCCTTTTAGCCAAAAATTGGCAAGTAAAGCCTTCACAAAACCATACCCAAGCACAACTTACCCATACCCGAAAAAAAACCATAATAAATATGGAAACACCATACACTCATTAGGTGAAAAAGGAAAGGAGTAACCTCTATAGATAGATGGGTAATTACTTGGGAAATAACGATCCTTGAAAGTAACACAGTTCTTGGTCAAAGAAAACATTATTTAAGGAGAAAAGCTTCCAACAAAATCAATGTGCATCGTCCAAAGCATCTTTGAATTCCTTAATTATCTCTGGATTGTTTCTACTGAACATAACATGTCCCAATACGTGCACATGTATATTCAAACACACCTTCCACACTCCCTTCTGACACGTGTTTGGTAAAACTGTCCATAATATTCCCTTGTTGGTTTTACAGGAACCATGTCCATAACACTTCTTCAACCATCCGGTCAAGGATGCTTCACGGGATTCTGAGTCTACTCCTTTCAGGGTAACATAAATCAAAATACTAGGACCCAAAACATCATATGTATGACCTCCCAATTCTTTAACTACCTTCAAAGAGTTCTTCCACAACCACTGTAGAGAAGAATAAATTCTCTCAGATACAAGCACTGCCTTTTTGGAGAACGACAGTACCAATCAGCTACTCATAGCTACAACCACACTGACCCTGTTAAGGGCGCAAAGAACTACATCAGGTAGTCACATATCACGACATGTTGTCTGACATCATAACCTCACAAGAGGTATATAAACTCCACAAGCTTGATCAACACACAACCTTAAAGAAAATACTGCACCACTGCAACCACATACCATAGAGAGGTACTTCACTCTGCCTGTCATGGATAACCAATGCTCTAGCTGAGCACAAACTCCACAAATTCTCAGCTTGCTTAAGAGGCTTTATTGAGATCCAAACTAAACCAATCTCTTCTGGAGTAACTTGCAGCAGAAGAAACCACCTCTTGATAAGCATATTGATCTAATCATCCTATCTCATACTCTTCTTCTGCCATTAGCAATTGCTGGTGCAATACGGTGGGAGAACTGACTTTTGGTTTTGCATTTTATCGCAAATATTACGGGTAGCAAGAGTCACCAATGAATTTTCTTTTATCCAAAAAGGAAAGGGTGAAAAGAATAGGAAATACCTTCGAGATTTTTTTCTGAGTTTGAGGGGTAGGTTATGAAAAAGGGAAGGTGTTAGCACCCTTTTCATCCGTATTTATCTATGGGCTCTTAATCGCTAGCTCACTTTTGAAAATGCGTTGTGTTTTTGATTTAAAAATATTTTGAAAAACGCCTAAGTGCAGCAAACTTTATAATGATTCCCGTATCGTTGAGAACGCATACAAAGTGTTTGTTTTGAAAATATTTTGGAAAATAAGTGTTTAGTGTAAAAAATGTTTTTTGTTTGTGAGCAAGCGACTACGAGCTATCTACCTACTCAAAAGTCTTTCAAATTATTTTCCTCTTCCTTTAGATAGTGCTATCCTACCATTAGTTAGTAGAAAGGCCTATCATTGGATGTTTGAGGGACAGGCGAGGGTCATTGTATAGTCATAAAGGTAACTCGTAAGGCGTTTTAGTAATTTTTCGTCAGGGACTAAGATCGTTTACTGAAGGCAGCATCGAAGGGTCATTGAGGGACTACGATCTTTTTAATCGAGGGTTTTTGCTAAAGCGTCCCACATTCGAGGGACATGACTGTTTTTTATCCGAAGGCAACAAGTAGAATCACCCTAGAGGTGCGTGTGTGAATAATGTTTTAGTTCAGTTCATTTATCTTGCATATTAGGGTTATCTAGCATTTTGTTTTAGATCTTGCCTTACAAACTCTATTAGCACACATCTAGCAGTTATAAGGAAAGCGGTAAAATGCAGAAAAGAAATCTAAATTATTACGGGGCTTCAGGAAAGGGGGGGGGGGGTACAAACCATAAAAATAGGAAAATAAAGAAAGCGATAAAATCTTATTTATGCTATTACATTCCTCTAGCAGATACATAATTGCGAAAATAAGAAAAGCGAGAAGATTATGGAAAGAAATAGAGGAATTGTTTAATGGAAAATAATTGATGATTTATCCTAATGGTTAATTGATTTTAATTGAGAAAAGGGATTTAATTAAAACCTAAAAATAAAAACCCTAAATTATATTTAATTGAAAAAAAGCCTAAAGAAACTAAACAAATTAATTCAATTTAAAGAAAAAAGTTAAATTAATTTGAAAATAAAGTTAAATTTATTTTATTTTAATTAAAAAAAGTTAAATTGGTTTAGTTTTAATTAATTTAGAGAAGAAATTTAATTATGTTAAATAAACAAAAAAAATTAAATTGAAAAAAAATAAAAAAAGTGATGGGCCTGCAGAAGTAAATCCGGGGGGGGGGGTGAGAAATATGAATCACTAGGCTTAAACCAGGAGCCCATGCGTTTGTGATAATCCAACATGGCTGGCTCCAAGGGACTCATGGTGCACATGCAAATCTAGGGTGCTGGATCTGGTAGTGTAAAGATCTGATAGTGAGGAGTTGAGAGCGCAGGGTGAGCCTGCTGGGCTGGCAGGCATTGGATCTACAAACAAGAAATCATGAAAAATAAAATGTCAAAATACCAGGGGTAGGGATCGAACTCGTGCCCTGATATACTAACGCCTTACAATGCTCACCTCTACTGCTGGGGCGGTCTTTACATCCATTCAATTAAATCAAACCATAATAATAAATATACAACATGACTCTATTGGTCGGAGAGGCGCCAGATCCCTAGCTCCTGTCGTCTTCTCTGGCGGCTTGTAACATACAGAACTTGTGGAATTAATTTGTTAGTGATCAAAAATATCCTAGAACCCCTAATTCAACCCTCCCGAATCAGAATATGGACTTATTTTTTGCTATAGGTCCTTGTATCATGAGTTTCGAATCAAATGAAACTAATCAGAGCAAACTATGGTATCTCACAATTCTGACTACATGGGATCACAATACCAATCCAAACTTGTTCAATCATAACTTAGAAACCTGTTAATAACATTAGTACATGCTAAATCACAATGAAAACAAGAATTATAAAATCAAGAAAGAATGAAAAACACGATGGTGCATGTATGCTGATTCAAGCCCTTAGGATCATGGTAACCAATCCAGCCTTACCCTTCAATATTGCGGGATATGAAATGAATGGATATTTCGCAGTGAGGAGGCTTATAACGAGATTTTTTAAGCTCTATGGTTTATTGCAAAAATTTGGATGTTTTTGACAATTTTTGAGGCAAGCAATTCGTGTGTTACATTTGATGTTTTGCTCTGCTTATATAAAGGAAAGGATAGGTTAACAAATATGGGAAGAAATCATGCAATCATGGCCATGATAAAAAAAATCAAGCATGCTTTCCAATCTTCCATATTTATAGATTTTTGCCATTTTTTGAACTTACACGGTTTCTCTACTGTCATGAGTTGTCTTGGGCCTGAACTGATCAAGAAATAACAAGCCCACATGCCTTGGTCAATGATTTTATATTTTATTTGATTTATTTGCATTTCAATTAATAAAAATTCAAATAAAAGAAATAAAAATCATAAAAAATATGTGAATGGATTTAGAGATCCTCTAACACATTGTGAAGATGTTTGAACATCAAAAGTTAGACCCAATAGCTCAAAATCACAAGTTTGCTTAATTTGGAATTCATGCATTCTACCAAAATTTCCCAACTTGCAATGGTCATAACTATCTCAATTTGCATCTTTTTAAGGTGATATTGGAATTTTTGGAAATCTCAAGATGTCCTCTTCAATTTCTCTTTTGATCATTTTTGTATTTGGAGACTTTATCTTGATGTAAGTTGCCTTGACAAAAAGTGTCTTTTTGTTGACTTTTGAAATAATTTGTAATGTATTGGCTCATATCTCTTAAATGAAGCACTTTTTGGACTTGAGCATACATATAAAAAGTTTTAGAGAATTGGATTTCCTTTAAAATTTGATTTGGTTGGGGAAAAGTTGATGAATCATGTGAAAGTTATGCTTGGACAAAGTTTAGTTGACTTCTTCTAAGGAAACCCTAATTTGGAAACATTTTACTTTTTATAATTTGAGGGCTTTCCTTGAGGAATCATGATCAACCCTTGATCAAATGATGAAGATCACTTCAAAATGTTGATGTTGACCAAAAATCTTGAAGTTTGACTGTATGTTGACCATAGTTGATTTTTTACCCAATATAGTTGATTTTCAATCATCCAAGCTATTGACTAAGAAAACTTGTGATGCAAGACTTGAAACTTGACATGAACATTGTTGAAGACCTATGGAGAATCATGGAAACCACTTGAGACCTTTAAAATCCAAACTTAATTGAAAAACATAAAACCCTAGTTGTGGACCCATTGCTTATGAGGAGAATTTGTTTGATAAACTCTTGAGCATCCTTGAGAATTTGAGAACCCTAGAAGAATGTCTTGAATAAAATGGGAAGACAAATTTTCGGGTACAACAGATTCCCCTGTTCTATCTTCTTAAACCTGAAGAGTTAGATTGACATGTCCGTCATTTGTGACTTGAAGGTAGCAGATGATTGAACACTTAAGTGCCCAGAAATTTGCACTCGCACGTGCCCCAAGTAACATTGTTGGTTGATTATACTGGGAATGGGCTTAAAGATGCCATTTGAAGAGGTGACATAGATTCTTCGGAGATGGGATTATAGATTCCATCTAGGATAACTATTGATAAAAGATCAGACTAAGTCTACGCTCGACTTTGTCTTAGAAGATGTATTTGGAATGAGTCTAGGCATGTCTTTGTCCAAAAGAATAATCAGAATAAATCTACGCTCAATTTTATCTAAACCAGAAGATGTTTACGCCCGACTTCAATGAGAAGAAGTACCAGAAAGGGTGTACGCCTGACTTTTCTAAAAAGATCATCAGAAAGAAATATACGCATGATTTCATCCGAACTAAAAGATGTCTACGCTCGACTTCAACTAAAAAAGGTACCGGAAATAGTCTACGTCTGACTTTTTCCAAAAAGAGTATCAGAAAGAAATCTATGCTTGATTTCATCCGCAATAGAAGATGTCTGCGCCCGACTTCAACTAAAAAAGGCACCAGAAAGAATCTACGTCTGACTTTTTACAAAAAAAGTACCAGAAAGAAAACTATGCTTGATTTCAACCGAACTAGAAGATGTCTACCCGACTTCAACTAGAAGAGGTATCAGAAAGAGTCTATGCCTGACTTTTCCAAAAAGAGCATCAGAAATAAATCTACACCTGATTTCATCCGAACTAGAAGATGTCTACGCCCGACTTCAACTAGAAAAGGTACCGGAAAGAGTCTACATCTGACTTTTCCAAAAAGAGCACCAGGAAGAAATCTACGCCTGATTTCATCTGAACTAGAAGATGTCTACGCTCGACTTCAACTAGAAAAGGTACCGGAAAGAGTCTACATCTGAATTTTTCTAAAAAGAGTATCAGAAAGAAATCTACACCTGATTTCATATGAACTAGAAGATGTCTACGCTCTACTTTAACTAGAAAAGGTATCGGAAAGAGTCTATGTCTGACTTTTTCCAAAAAGAGCATCAGAAATAAATCTACGCCTGATTTCATCCGAACTAGAACATGTCTACGCCCGACTTCAACTAGAAAAGGTACCAAAAAGAATCTACATATGACTTTTTCCAAAAAGAGCATCGAAAAGAAATCTACGCCTGATTTCATCCGAACTAGAAGATGCCTACGCCTGACTTCAAGTAGGAGATGTGCTCTTTTAGCATGACCTTCTGGGAAAGTGCTTAAGTAACTATTTGTCAGATATAGCCTTTGAGGAATCTGCTTGTAGATTTTTTTACCTAAAAAGATAAAGAGTTAACTGTATGCAATGTCATGATGTATGAAATGCATTGCTTAATGATATTCTCAAAATAAATGAGAGTGTGCTATATGAATTTCGTATGCGTATGCTATGGTGTTTGTTAATGATGTATAAATGTGAGATGTCGTTGAAGTGTATTAGTGACTTCGCGTAACATCTTTGACTGGGAAAATAAATCCCTGACTGTTGTTGGGGATTAAGAATTTGTGTATCTTCAATCTTGATAAGGATTCCTGCTTTCTGTTTGAGAAAACTCCGCCGAGGAACGTTGGTTTCTGTTTGGGGAGAAGGGTTCAAGAACATTGGTCGTTCATTGCTCTATTGGGGAATTTAATTCTTATATACCCTAATTGGGGATAAAAGAGATGGATAACCTCTTGAAGTGTTGTCTGACCGAGTTTCTGATATGGACGTCGACTTGTCTGGAGAGGATAAGGTTAAACAATATTTGGGCCTTCTTCAGATTCTGTAGCAACTCTCTGGGGTTAGTGGTCTGGACTTCCCCTTACTGGAGAGAGAAATTTTGCCAGTGATCTGTAGTAGTTAGAGAAATAGACTCAAGCTGGGGAGACTGAACTACACTGAGGAAATAAACCCTGCTTGGGGAAATAAACCCTGTTAAGGAAATAAACCTTAAACTTCGATGGAGGAATACTCTGCTGAGGAAATACCTTTGCTGGGGAAATGAGCTCTACTGGAGAATATGAGCCTTGTTGGAGAAAGGGAATTCTGCAGGGGATTTTACAGTGTTAGAAAAATAAACTCAGTTGGGGAAGAGAATTTCCATAAACTGTAGTGATGCCATAATCTCTGATGGAGATTGAGACTCTGTAGGTTGGCGATATTGCCGAGGAAAAGATCATATTCCCTTATCTTCTAGGGGGGTCTGCTAGTGAAATATATTTTCATTGAAGATGATCTTCTTAAGACTACTCAGTGGGGATAATCTAATGGAAGTTGTTCGGCATGGATAATCTTGTGAGGATTTTTCCATGGGGATACATGGACGACTTGAACATTATCCCAACTCCTAGAGTCTTGAGAAAATGCTTATTCTTGTTTTTATGCATATACTTTTTAACAGTAATTGTATTCATATGCATATGTTCATTCAATTTATTCATTGGACAGTTTTGCAAACAAAATAAAAAAAGGTAAACCAAAAGTTTGAATTTTGAAATTTGTATTTCTATTGATAGTTTGCCCATAAACACATGGTTTTGTACAAAGACCCATAAACCCTAGTAAGAGGAAATTGTTGTGAAATGAAAAGATTACAAAGTGAAAAGGAAACATATAGCTATGTGGAAATAATCTTGTCGGGTTTCAACTATACTATTTCCCCCTATGTCTTTAAACATCTCATCCCTTGCTATTGGAAGAAGTTGACTGAACTGATCTGTACCATTTGAACTTGACGTTGGTAATAAAGCTCTCTATAAGTCATCCAACGGGACATAGTCGTACACTTTAATCCCTAAATTTTGCCTAGACCTCCCTTTAGGGTTTTTAGTCCACTAGGATACCCTTTTTTGCCCAAGCCGCCTTTTTAGATTTTCGACTTTCCGAGTGTACACTTTATATATATATATATATATATATATATATATATATATATATATATATATATATATATCCCTAATTTTTTCCCGAACCCTTTTGGTTCGCCTGGATGCCCTTACTTTTGCCTAGGCCAGTCAACCTAGCGGGTCACTATTTTATGCATAGTTGTAGCGGTAGAAATGTTGAGACTAAGCCATTGGATTGACTTAACTTGCACAGATTAAATAAAAATCTCCACCGCGCTTTATTGTTTCCAAAGGAATGGGAAAAGAGGGAGAGAGAATCTAAGTTCAGGGGTTGGTTATGCAAAGGGAAGGTATTAGCACCCTAAACATCTATGGTACTTCGCAGGAACCTCTTTGAAAATTTGTGTATTTTGGCTATAAAAGTTGTATACAAAAATAGATTGTGAGGATGAGAAAAGAAGTATTTTTTTTTACAATTTTTGCACCCGCCGCAATTGCAAACCTTTAGTGCCTACGTACCACCTTCCGTGCAATATGGGATCAGGGTACCCGTAGTTCACCTTTAAAATTTTTAAAACACAAGTGTGTTGGTTAATTTTAAGGTACGAGACATCATCGTCTTATCCGAGTGGAAGAACATACTTACTACCCGCAATTATGAGAAAGGAGAATTTGTGTCATCTAAAAGTGGAGGATATAACTTGGATTTAAAAATGAACAAAGCCTCGCTCAACACCCAAGTGGAAAATATCTCA
The DNA here is from genome assembly GCA_948472305.1 of Vicia faba. Taxonomy (NCBI): domain Eukaryota; kingdom Viridiplantae; phylum Streptophyta; class Magnoliopsida; order Fabales; family Fabaceae; genus Vicia; species Vicia faba. The sequence continues at coordinate 1,435,299,115 of OX451735.1, forward strand.
CTCCACTACATATCATAGAAGTATAATAGTTCACATCACTACAAGGATTGACAAGAGTCTAATCTTCTGAGAAAAGTTTTAAGGTAAAAAAGCCAAAGTGAAAAAATGGTTTGAATGAGATTGATTGAATTTTAGTCTTCTCATTAAAGGTTAAAGTATTGTTAAGTTGATTAAAGTTTGATTTAAGAAAATAATTTGAAAACGCATGGACCTAAGTCTAATTTTATTATAAAAGCGATTCTTGTTTAGAAAAAAAGAATAGTTTTTAAAAGGAGGGAGAAGATTTTTGAAATTAAATAAGATGGGAGTAGATGAAGGGACTATCCTAAAGCATAAGGTAAAAGCTAGGGAAAAGAACCATCTAACTAACAAGAAGCCAACACTTGACACAATGAGTCAATGTAAAATTCTCATCCTTTGGATTTGAAACCAGACAAGCAAAGATAATAAAATCTCTTAAGAAAACCAAGCTTCAAAGGCATCAAGTCTTCATAAAAATTAGGCAGAGTAGTGGTTGTATACAAATGAATTTCCAATCACAGGCAAAGCACATAATTAGAATAACCTGCACACAAAGAAATAAACAACCCAATGTTTTGGGGTAAACCCTAAGAACTCCTTACAAAATAGCAGCTGAAGTCACAAGGTATCAAGGTAGGTCAAGGTCTCTAATCCTAAGTCCAAGAAGTCCATAACTCCAAAATGCCAAGGATAGTAACCAAATAGTCCAAGTAACATTAAATTTTTTTATGGTTCAAGTTGATTATTAGGTATCTTCAAAAATAAATGTAAAGCTCAAGTGAGCAAAGATGAAAATAACATGAAATGAAAATGCTAAAATAAATTATGCATAAAAGTAATGGCGTAAAGTAAAAGCATGAAAATAAAAGTCAATTGTTAGAAATTAGAGGTTTGTTGAATGACCATATTGAAACTTGTATTTGAAAACTCATTAGAAGATTGATAAAATTAAATCCTCTCAATAACAAGTTTCATTTGCTTTTTGTCAAGTATATCATTCATTTCAAAATCTCAAGGCAACAATAAATGATCAACGATGTTTAAATGATTCACTTAGTCCAAAAATTTATGATGATTCATTAGAGGATTGATAAGACCAAAGCCTCCTAACAATGAATCTCAAGATTATTGGATCAAAGGTTTCAAATTAAACATGTTTGGGCTTGCAAATATAGGTTTGGGGAACTGATGATCATTTCTCAAATTGGGACAAAATTTAGCGCTATGTTAAGCAATCGTAAATGGACTTATATAGAAGTCACACCTCTTTTGAGGCCGGTCAATAGCAATCTATGTGCCATATGTTTAGAGTGATGATATGTAGATCATCCTCTAACAACATGTAGCACAAAGAGAAGAGGATGAGATGAAGAGGGAGGGGATACATTTGAGTTAAAGATTTTATTCAAACTATCATTAAAATTATTCATCCATTTTAGTGGAGTTAAACTCAACACCCAAGATCAAATGATGTTAATGAAGTTCATGTTCAAAAAACACATGTCCAGAATATATATAAAAAATAAATAGCATTTAATGAATAAAATAAGAAGAAAAATGACTTTTAAATTGTTTTTAAAATGAAAATAAAAGGTAAAATAGAAAATCATATTCAAAGTATCAAAGAAAAATTTAAAAAGACCGTAGAAAAATCAGAAATGGCCTCAAATATTTTTATAATTTTTTGGTAATTTTTTAAAACAGAAAAGTATTTTTAAACTAATTAAAATCACTTAAATAAGTGAAAAAATATTAAAAATAGTAGAATTCAGAATAAAATTTTAAAAAAATTTCAAAAGGTCAGGAATAAGGAAAATGATTTTTATAAAAAATTTAGAATTAAAAAATATCAAAAAGTAATTTTAAATATTTAAAACAAGTTAAAACAAAATAAAAATTGTAAAAAATATCAAATCTAAAAATAAAATCATGAAAAAATTAAACATCAGAAAGAGAATATTTGAAAATATTTTTGTTAATTTTTTCATAATTTTTGAGTCAAAAATGGATTTTCTATGATTATTTAAAGTTTAAAACAAATAAATATAAAAAAATCAGAAAATTAAATAAAGTCAAAAAAAAGTGGGTCACTGGATCATTGTCAAAACGTGTTAGTAAGCAGATCCAAGGGATCTGACACGCTGTGCATGATATGGTCACTATTGGAAATCACACCAAATCAATTATTAAATTAGATTTTAATAAAATAAAAGGAAAAAACATGGTCCATTGGATGAAAAGTTAAAACGCGTTAGTAAACAGATCAAAAGGACATGGCGTGCTGTGCATATCATGGACCCTTAGCCAAAACACGCTGAATCAAAAAACAAGCAACCAATAAAAATAAAACAAATGCCAAACATTCATTGGTTGAAGAACGAAACGTAGGTCATCTTCAACCTCAAGCCACCCTGCGCGTGGGATTTTGAGATTCATCAAACGGAAACTTTAAAAGCTCGGAGTAATATCATTGGATTCATCTCTTCCAGACAATCCTAACCCCACCCTCGCGAAAAATTTATATAAATTGAGCAAAGAGAAAAATGCAAAAAACCAAAAATAATAGCGAGCACTTTAGGTTAGGATTTCTCACTCAATTCTCAAAGATTTTAAAAATTGTAAGAAGCACAAGGATCATAAGGATGACTAGAGTAGAATAGGCTTTTATTTGGAACGATTTGGTTAAGAAAATTACATGAACGAGGCTCACAAAAATAGCTCTGAAAGTGAACTTCTGTAACTCAAAATATGGCTCGATTCGCTTGATTTAAGTGTTGGAGAGTTTGTGTGTTTATGTAGGATGATGGATATGTAAAGAAATTGTGAAGAGAGAGCTTGAAACTGTTAAATGAAATTTCAAATTTCTGAGTTGTGAATAAACTTTTGAAGGGTGTATTTGGCTCTCTAAGCTTGAGAAAACGAATGAAATGCGTCCCTCTATTTATAGGGAAGTGAATGAGAATGAGAATTGAAAGAATTAGTGGAGTTTGGAGGGAAATCGTGTGAAGTTGCAAGCATGAAAAGTGTGTCTCGTATTTTGCTCAAAACTCAGCCAAAACTTGCGTTTTAAGGTTCTAACCAATTCTGGAAGATTTTTAAACATGGTTAGAAGTAAAAACACACAACAATTTGGTGATTAGAAGCTGAATTATGGATTTAAAATTCTAAATTTGGAGAAAACTTCAGTTTCAAGGTACCAACTTTGAATTCATGGTGTTCATAGCTCAAGGGGTCTTAGGGCATGATTCTTTAAGCATTTGAAAGATAAGGCTACAATATTTGCAATGTGCAAATAGTGGAATTAAATGGATGCTTGAGCTAAAAGTTTTGATGAGTCAAAGTTGAGAAAAAGATGCTGACTTTTTATACTTAGAAAAATTCTAAGTTTTTTCTTCAAAAATGATCTATAATGTTTTGCATCCAAACATGGCCTTCCACTCAAAATTTTCTTTTGACCAAAAAATATGGCATGAATTAGATCTCTTAAACGACATTTTGAGATTTGAACCACTTAAAAACTCCAAGGATGGAGAAAGTTATGACTTTGTGAAGTTGGTGAAAATTCATGAGATGACCTATAATCTTTTGCATTCTTAGGGAATCTTCCATCCATTTTAAAGCTTTTCACATAAAATAAGAGTTGAAGTTGACATCCTTAAGATAATTATGGAAAAATAATAGGCTCAAGGAGATACAAGTTGACCAAGTTGTGATCTTTTGAAGTCACATAAGAGAATTTGATGGCCTATCTAGAGGACTTGTAATCTTTCTTCATCATTAGGCATCTTCCAAATAAATTTTTCTTGAAATTTTTAAATGATTGGTTGATAACTATTTAAAGAGAAGAATTTATTTGGAATCACTCAAAAATACCAAAAGATGAGCAAGATATAGCCCTTAGAAGTTCAAAACCCTATCTTCTAGAGCACCAAAATGACTTGGAAATCCCTTTCAATTTTGACAAACTTTATTGCACAATAACTATTGCCATGCAAATAGAAGTTGTTTTGGATGATAATAAGAACCCATAGCAACAATAACCACCTCCAAATATTAAGAATTGAGAGAGTTATGCACTTGTGACCAAAAAATCAAGAACTTGTCCAATTAGGTCAAACTTCTTCAATCAACTCTTGCATCTTTTGATTTTGTTTGACAAATTAAGGCATGATAAATCATAGTAGACCTTGTCATGATATTACTTCAAAGTATCTTCAATGATAAAGCTTTAATCTCAATGAAACTTTGTTGAAGAAGGCATAAAAATAAACTCATGAACCTATGAATCAACTTGATAAAATGTGTTGTGCCCTTACCTATAATATCATCAATTAGAGCAAACATTCATTGTATTTATTATTTAAAAGTTAATCAATACAAAGCATATATTATCACAATATATAAATCAAGGTTCTTGGTGATTCCTCATGAGAAAACTTAAATATAGGGAGAAGAACCAAACCCTGGTGTTATCTTGTTGTGATTGATTTGATATGAGATGATAGAGGAATCTCAGGGGTAAAAATTTAGGTACAACATCTTCCCTTATTTAAGTGTCCTCTATCCAGAGATACGAAGGTTAAAATCCTCGTGTCGACGCGATTGAAGATGCTTAAATACAAAACAAACCCTATTTTTGGCCCCAAGAGGCCATGCAATGCTTATGATTGTGCATACAAATAAACATATCCAAAGGTGAAAAGGGAAACCACTGGGGAAACAAAAAATAAAAGATTAAAAGAGAATTAGACCTAGAAAATAAATCACTAGTGAACAGAAGACTCGACTCTATTAGGGTCAAGCCCAAGGAGGAGACAAAGTAATATCAACTCAAACATCGAGGAGATAAAATAAAGGATAACATTGATCGACAGATAACCGCAAACTATCCACTCACTAAGAAGATAACAAAAAAGGTAATGTCGACCCACAGGGGGGAGAAGTGGTAGGATAATACCAGCAAACATCAATATTAGGGTAAGCCGCAAATGACCAGCATCAGTACTTATGACTGGGAACAAACAAACTTCTTCAGAGCAAAGTGAATCTCAATGACGAACTATCTCCCATAATGACGAGACTACCATTCATCAGAGTAACAAATATAAACAACGAACTATCTCCCATAATGACGAGACTACCATCCATTAGAGTAACAAATGTCAACAACGAACTATCTCCCATAATGACGAGACTACCATCCATTGGAGTAACAAATATCAACAACGAACTATCTGCCATAATGACGAGACTACCAATCATTGGAGTATAAATCTCAACAACGAACTATCTCCCATAATGACAAGACTACCATCCATTGGAGTAACAAATCTCAACAACGAACTATCTCCAAAAATGACGAGACTACCATCCATTGGAGTAACAAATCTCAACAATGAACTATCTCCCATAATGACCAGACTACCATCCATTGGAGTAACAAATCTCAATAACGAACTATATCCCATAATGATGAGACTACCATCCATTGGAGTAACAAATCTCAACAATGAAATATCTCCCATAATGAAGAGACTACCATCCATTGGAGTAACAAATCTCAACAACGAACTATCTCCCATAATGACAAGACTACCATTCACCGGAGTAACAAATCTCAACAATGAACTATCTCCCATAATGGCAAGACTACCATTCATTAGAGTACAAATCTCAACAACAAACTATCTCCCATAATGATAAGACTACCATTCATCGGAGTAATATCTCAACAAAGAACTATCTCCCATAATGACGAGACTACCATTCATCGGAGTAACATCTTAACAACAAACTATCTCCCATAATGACGAGACTACCATTCATCGGAGTAACATCTCAACAACGAACTATCTCCCATAATGAAGAGACTACCATTCATCGGAGTAATAAATCATGAATCTTCTCTGGGGCTAACAGACTTACTGGGGAGACACAGGTTGCTCAAATAAAGAAACTTGCTAACTGTTGTTATGAGAAGAATTTGCAATAATGCTGCTGGGAAAAGAATGATGACTTTCTGGGAAAATGCCAACATATTCCTGCTGAGGAGGTAAAGTCTTCTCGTGCAAAATAAATGAACATTCTCAAATCAGGGATCAAAGCCTGCAAAAATCAAAATAATAATGTTTCTAGGAACCATTGATTCAAACCAGAAATAAATCGGAATGAAACCGTCAACCAAGAAAGCACTTGATGAGAAATAAACTCAAAAGGGAAACACAAACCTAACCAGACAATGAGCTGAATAGGAAGGCTGGAGAAAAATTCTTTCACGAGGGATAACTCAGTGGGAAATTGAAAAACTATACACTTTCTGCTTAAGGTTGACACTCTATTAGAGAGAGGGTAACATAACTCTACAAAATAGGGTAATATGCCAACAAAATACATCAATAACTGCAAATGAGCAATGAATGGTTAAATTCAGCTATGCATGATGTATGTATGAATATACGAATGTTATCACATATAAGTCAATAAAATGGACAGACAAAACTGGGAATAACCAGACAAAACAAGCTTGGGTAAAGTCAACACTCGGCTAAATCACATCCAGGATGAAAATTTAAAAGAAAGTAAGCACCAACTAATGAAAAAAATTCCTATTCCACGGCTTAACTTCACTGGGAAAAAACATAATCGGAAAGTAATCAAATCAAAACAATAAAATCAGTGCAAATACAGGGATATAACATCCTCCTCCAGGCCTTACTGAGGAACATTACACAAACTTCAATGGGGCAAACAAATTTCTCAACGCCTAGATTTCCACTGGAGATTTGATAACACGAAAAGTCATAGCATATTTCACCAGATTTACATAGATAAAGCTTCCGATTCTTCATTTATTATGTCTCTATTTGTAGTATTTGCAGCATATTTCAGGTATTTACTTTGTGCAAAGCATACATGAAAAAAGGAAGAAAAATATTGGAGAAATGAAGAAGAAATGGCATTTAGCAGCAAAAATGAAGAGATTCTGTATCAGAAGGCCATGCCGCCCGTCACAGGTGCATGCCGCCCGCCACAAAGTCCAAAAGTGTTCTCCTCAGCACACTTCTTGTCCTAACTAGCAGAAATTAAATACGTGTGCCCCATACCACAGACCATGCCATTCTTCATAAGTCACCTATATCTTCAGTTACGAAATTATCTCCATGAACGCACATCTTTCTGATTCTTCTCCATGCATGAAGAACAAAGATCAATGAGTGTCCCTATTTTTGCTCAGCATATGGAATATATAAAAGGAGGACAGTTACCAAAACTCAACACCCTCACACTCGCACACCTGCTCCAAATTTATTTTTTCTACATTACTAAACATTGTTATATTTTATTCCAGTTTTATAGTTTTTTTGAGTATTTCCAGTTTCGTTTAGAATTTCGTAAGCAAAGAAAACCATCACCATTAAAGAAATATTTATTCACATCGGATGAATATTGCACATCAGTTTCTTTCTAGTTTTCAAAATTTTGTTTATGCTTATTTACATTTCTGCAAGATATTTTGTTTTAAGGCTAATCCTACCGGCTTATGGAGGATAACTGTTGTACCCCAAAATTTTCCCTCCCATATTCTTCAAGATTTGCCAAGTCAAAGGTTCAAAATCTTCCCAAGGGTTGCACAGTTCAAGGGCCTCCTAACAGTCAAAAACTAGGGTTTTGGTTCTGGAAAAGAAGTTGAAGTTTCCAAGGGTCCAAACAAGTCCCACATGCCTATAAACATGGTCAAGCATCCTCATACCAAGTTTCAAGACTCACAGCACAAAATTGCACAGTCAAATACCCTAATTGCTCAACAGTCAACTGTAGGGGCAAAATGGTCATTTGACAGTCAAAAATTCAAATTTTTGGGCAACATCTCATTTTGAAGCCACAAGCATCATTTGATCAAATCTTGATCATGATTTTCAAGGTATGGCTCAAAAAGTCTCAAGATGCAAAAGTTTCCATATTTGGACAGTTGAAAAGTCAACTGTAACTTGACCAAGGCATAACTTCCACATGGTTTATCAGAAAAATTCCATCCAAAGCTCATTTTGAAGAGAAAGACATTTCCTACAACTCCACTTCACACTTCAAGTCCAAGAAATGCTCTCACAAAAAGTTATCAATTTCAACATTATAGGTCATTTTCAAAAGTCAACAAAAAGGGACTTTAAGTCAAAGACCATAAATTGAGATTGGTAAATAAAAATGTCATGGGACCAAAGGCATTGGTTAGAGGACTTCAAGACCTTTCCAAAATGTCCAAGAACATGATCAAAGCTTAAAAATTGACCAAGATATGCCTTGTGGAATTTGGGAAATTTTTGGGAATTTTGAAAAGTCAACATTGCTTCAAATGCCTTAAAATTGCTAATGGGCCACATTTTCTTCCAAGACTCATCATCCAAAGGCTATGCACGGCCATTTGGCCCAAAGGGGATTTATTTCATCATTTTTATTATTTTATTTGAATTTTTAATCACTATTAATTCATTTAATAAAATAAAATATGAAAAAAATACTAAAACAAATGTATGTGAATCTTTTTATGCAGCATTTGCTCTCATTGGTCATTGAAGATTCGTGCACACCAAATTTGGAAAGGTTTGGCCATGATTGGAATCAAAAACACATGAAAAAGATTGAAAAAATATTCATTGAAAATCAAATATTTGATACATCAATGCATTGATCTTTTGGCTCAAAATTCAACCCTAATTCATCCCATACATAAGTGAGAATGCAAACCTAATGCCTGGAACCTGAATGCTGCGCTAGAACTCAAGGACCAAAACTCACTTTTTCTTAAAAAATCCAAAACCTGTTTTCATAGTTTGAAGGCGTTTCAAGGCGTGAAAAAGATCTCAAAAGCTTCCTGGAACTCCTCTGAACAGAATCCAATCGTTCTCCACTCTCCAAGCGCAAAGAATTGGTAGATAGGAGTCCCACTTTTCTGAAATATATTCATAATCGCATCTTGAATTCCATACATTTTTCATGTGTTTTTGATACTGATTTATACTAATCTAACCATTCTAAAGCTAACCATGTATTTCAATTGAGTTTTCGTGCCCTATATGCAAAGTTACCATTGAAGCTTGCTAGGGTTTCATGACTGTAAATTTGGGGCTTCTTTGTTCTGGAAAAATTGTGACACGAGACCAGGGCCATTAGAACGGGACGCTTCACACGAATTCAATCCATAGGTCACGCTCAATTTATGAGCAACCAGGGCCTATTCGCTATTTTTATGCTTATCACTTAGTGGGGGTTTAAAACCCCCGCTATTTAGTTTGTTTTTTTCAGGCAAATGCAAACCAATGAAGAAGAAGATCATGTGGCAAGACTTGATTGGACAGTTTGAATTCCAGCGCGTGTTTTTTTGGTTCTATGTCACTAACGCCAATTTTCTTTTATATTATTTATTCTTTATTCTATGTACAACGCGCACTAATGGTACAGTTGGTGGAGGAGAGCATTGGTAAGCCTTGGGACCTGGGTTCGAACCCCAGGTCCCCCTACTTTGTTTCATATTTTTCTTCCTAACATGGTTCTATGCAGCTTGCTTCCTGAGGCCTACCATGCAGCCTCATATCTTGGCTTGCCACACGTCCCATAGCATCAGTCCAATGGTCCAGATCCAAAGTCTATGGAATGATTCAGTCAATGCATACGCACATAATCACTAAAAAGTCAACAAGGCCAGGAATTAAATGGGCCAGATTGCTGGCCAAATACCTCCAGATTGGGGTCAACACCCCCCAAATGTTTGTATTTTTTATTATTATTTGTTTTAATTTAATTATTTCCTCTTAATTCATAAATTAATATTTTCTTAACATAAAAAAATACCCAAAAAAATTCAGAAACTATAAAAAATAAAAAATATATTTTATTTAAATGTTTTCTTTGTAAATAAATTGTATTAATTAATTTAGTTAATCTAGGTTTAAATTTTAATATTTTTTGTAATAAATTAAAAAATGCAGAATTAGGGTTTTATACTTTTATCTTTTTTTTCTTTTTCACCATATTTAATTATTAATTATTATTTTGTAAATAAAATTTGCCATGTGAATAATTAATTAAAATTAGTGCAAACTAAAAATAGTTTTCTTCATAAATTAAAAGCAACTTAGAATTAGGGTTAATTAATTTTTTCTTTTTAATTCCAATTTAATTCTCATTAAAATCCATAAATACAAAAAACTCAAAAATAATTTCCTTTCAAATTTAATCTAATTAATTTCATAATTGTAATTTAATTTCCTTAAAAGGGTCCAACGCCCTCGCGTTCCCGATTTTACTTATTCTCGCATTTTATTTTTATTTCCTCTTTTGTGAATATAATGTAATTGTCCCAAAGCCATGTAATAGCTTAATTAGACATTTATCTTTTCCGCATTTTTATTTGATTTCAAATCGGGTCTTGGACTAATTTGGCGATGTAGACCTGCGCCTTTGTAATAGCGTAGGACCTTTTAATTCCGCATCTTTTAACTGTTAATTAACCTGCATAAAGAATGAATGTCAAAATAAAAGCAACACGTAGCTCACCAATGCATGAACAAGATAAATGTAAATGAACATGACACACAAATCACACACCACCCCTAGGGTACGCCTCACTGTTGCCTTGCCCCTCGAAAGGTGGTCGTCGAGTAGAGGATGTCTTAGTAAGTCCTCATGTCCATGAACATGGCATGAGGGTAGCTTCTAAGGTGTCTTCCCATTGCTCCGGTGATCACCATGTCCCGAACCCTCGAATTGACCCGAATACCTCCAACGGTGGTGCTACCTACCTCTCAATGGTGGGATGGCACTACTTCAAGGACATTTACACAGACGAATTCCTTAGGGTAGGTAGACGACTCTAGACACTTGCTCTAATTTCAAAACAAATCAAAAATACTTTTCACACCGACACCTTTTCAAAAAGCTTTCGAAAGCAACTTTTCAAACACTCTTGAGGACTGATACAAGAGTCGAACTGAAATTTTCAAAGAAAATTTTTAATCCCACAGTTGAAAAGCAAACAAACAATTTTGAAAACACAAATGAGCAAGTATCTAAGAGCCCATGGGTAACCATGGATAGAAAGGGTGCTAACACCTTCCCTTTCTATAAATCTACCTCCCGAACCGAGAGCAATCTCTATTAGGAATTTTTCTGTGCTTTTGTCCTTTCCATTTGGAGAAAGTAAAAGACGGTGGCGACTCTTGCTTCCGCGACATTTCGCGAACCAGCGTTAAACAGTCGGTTCCAGATCCATCGATCACAGAACTGGCGACTCTGCTGGGGAATTTACTTAAAGTGAGGTGTACCTTAGGATAGTTCATAACTGTGTTTTCAATTGTATTGACTTGTTTGCTTTAAAGTTGTGGGTTGCATGGGAGTTACATAAATTCTAACCTGGATCTAGGGATACCCTGTTTAGGTAGCATAAGCTGTGAGGGACCTGTCCAGCATAGACCGACATGGGTGAAGAAGTGGCTACGTTGGTGTGGCACCTAGGTCTGTACCGATATCCCTTGTGTCGCAACGAGGAGAATATGGGTCTTCTGAGGAGTCATTAAGCACCAACAGACCTTAGAACCTTAAATGACACAACTTGGCCATTAGAATAGTAGCAGTATGCTACGCCCATTGAGGCTAAACTCTCGTGATGGTTCTGGCCGCAAGAAAAGATTGCGATGCTGGAGTTATGACCGATTGAGGGTAGTCAATGATATTGGGATCCTCTAAGAACCCGGTTACTTTCGATAGGACAGGTATGAACCAACAAACTGAAAGAGGGTAATACCTAGGCCTCATGCTGGCCTAAACTTTAAGGGCTTGTCTTGTGTGACTTGTGTGCCTTTACATGTTTTCCTTTGTAAATATTTGTGGTGTGCTTTATCATAACATCATAACATCATGAGCATTGCATGCATCCTGCATAAGGGATGACCATTTCAAAGACAAGAGGGTTTCACCTTTGCTCTGTTTTGTAGGACATCATGATGCCTGTACGAAGGAATACTATCCGGTTCAACTTTGTTCACCCACCTGAGTTGCTTGAAGAGTTGGTTAGAAGAATTCCAAATACCACTTCTTTCATCCAGAGGCATGGTTCTCTTCTCAGTTTAGTCACTGCAAAGCGGGATCAACAGTTGATGAGTGTCCTGACCCAGTTCTATGACCCTCTGTACCAGTGCTTCACCTTTCAAGACTTCCAGCTGGTCCCTACCCTGGAAGAGTTCTCTAATTTGCTTGGCATCCCTATATTGGATCAGACTCCCTTCACTGGTTGGGAAAAGACTCTCAGGCTTGAGGAGGTTGTTGCAGCTCTTCCTTTGACCCATCAAGAAGTAATGGACAACTGGGTGACTAGAAGCGGAGTTAAGGGTTTCTTGGCCAAGTTTCTGATTGGTAAAGCTAACAATTTCTGGAATGACCTGGACTTTAGGGCATATGAAGACATCTTGGCTCTCTTAATCTATGGGCTAGTCTTGTTTCCTAATCCTGACAACTTCATCAATGTCACTGCCATAAGGATCTTTATGTCTCAGAACCCTGTGCCCACTCTCTTGGGTGACATCCTGCAACAACTTTATGCTCGTACTGCCCGAAGACGAGGAACCCTGTGGTGTTGTATCCCTTTGTTAGTAAGGTGGTTTATTTCGCACCTCCCTAAGTTCGTGCTAAAGAACCAAGAAGGAAGAGGTTGGGCTCATAGGTTAATGTCTCTCACCGATAAGGACATCATTTGGACTTGCAGAGGTTTGGATGAGATAGCTGTTATTAATAGATGCGGAGAATACCCTAATGTTCCGTTGATTGGTACCCAAGGAGGAGTCTCTTACAATCCATGTCTAGCGCTCCGTCAGTTTGGAAGAGCCAAAAGAGCAGGGCCTCATGAGATGTTGGTGCCTCACATCAGTTTTGAGTTTCAGGTGGATAGTGACGAGCTGCGTCGTAGGTTCATCAAGGCTTGGGACAGAGTTCATAAAGCTGACCCACAAGAGTTAGGGCCAAAGACTTCTCTACCTATGGAAGCCTACTACAAATGGGTCCGCATCCGTGCTCAGAAGTTAGGTATGCCGTACGAAGCTGTCAGACCCATCATTCTTGAGTATCCTGACAAAGATGGGGCTCCTCCAACTGTCCTCCCTCCTCAGATACCTACTGATTATGAGACATTAAAGAGGTCTTGGTCGCAACTGCGAGAAGAACGGGATTCTTACCGGGAAAAGTTTAACGAGCAAGAATTGAAGATCCAGAAGCTGACAAAGCAGTTGGAGAATGAGCGAGCTCTGAACGACTACATCCGTATCGAGAAGAGGAGACCATGGGATCAATAAGGAGCTCTGGATGTTCTTTTACAGTTTTATTTCCCTTTTCAGTATTTCCCTTGTATGTAACGCCTAAGGGCAATCTGTTGAACAATTTAAGTTTCAAAGTTGAATCTAATAAAGTGTGTTCCTTTTTGTTTACAAAGTTGATTCTCGATCGTCTTTGAAAACATAAATCATACGCATTCCACTCATCATGTGCATAGTAAGTTTTCTTCTTTTCAGGTTGTTTACTGTTCTTCGCTGTTTATTTCAGCATCATGAACCCTGACTCATCATCAACCGAGATGTCTATCAAGGCCCTCCAGGCCCATAATGCCCAGTTTCAGGAGTTGATTGTGAGCCTAGCCCAGGGTCAAAAGGAATTGAAGACTCTGATTCAGAAGAAGAAGAAGAAGAGGACTGTTTTATTCAACCCTAGACGCAGATCTGGGAACACACTGCAGAATGAAGCTGAGAAGACTACTCCATCTGTGGAGGAAGGCAGTCCCCAAGGGAGAGAGGTTCCTAGCCCAGAGGTCTCCGACAACGAGACTGATGATGAGCAGTACCCTCCAACTGAGGACCGGTATAAGCAACTAGAGGATCGTCTGAATGCCATGGAAATTCAACAAGTGCCTGGGTTGGATTTCAGAGACCTAGGTCTATCTTCTGGTGTGGTGATCCCACACAAGTTCAAGGTTCCTTCTTTTGCTAAGTATGATGGGGCATCCTGTCCCAGGCTACACCTCAGATCTTATGTGCGGAAGATTCAACCATACACTATGGACAAGAACTTGTGGATCCACTTCTTCCAGAAAAGTCTTTCAGGGACTCATCTCGAATGGTTCTATCAGCTGGATGGAACCAAAGTTTGTAACTGGGAGGAGTTGGCTACTGCTTTTTACAAGCAGTATCAGTATAATGCCGACCTTGCTCCTACACGTACCCAACTCCAGGGTATGTCGCTAGGGTCAAGCGAAGGTTTCAAAGAGTATGCACAGAAGTGGAGGGACCTGGCTGGCAGGGTGCAGCCACCATTAACTGACCGGGAACTCGTTGATATGTTCTTGGGGACCATGTCCGGGCCGTTCTTCAATCATCTCATTGGTAATTCATCTGCAGGGTTTACCAACCTCATTCTGACTGGGGAAAGAATTGAAGCTGGTATCAAGAGTGGGAAGATTCAGAAGGCCACACCTTCTGATACTCACAAAAAGCCTTACATGGGCAAGAAAGAGTCTAATGCTGCATACGGTCAAAAGAGTCGTCGTGACCAACAGGCAGGGGCAGTCATGATCTCTGGTCCTGCACCACGCCGACAACCACAAAAGGGAAATCAGCGAAGGCCGGACGAGCCTAAAAGACAATTCACCAACATCAACATGTCGTGGTCACAAGCATTACAACACATGTTGAAAATGAACCTGATTGCAGTAATCAACCCTCCTGCAAATCCCAAGACCTCCTCCCCAAACTACAATCCAGAGGCGAGGTGTGCTTATCATTCTGATAGCCCGGGGCACGATACTGAGGACTGTTGGGCGCTGAAGTATAAGATCCAGAATATGATCGACGCTAAGGAGATCGAATTCGAGCCAGCTGAGACTCCCATTGTGACCACTGCTCCTTTGCCAAAACATGGCTAGGATTGAGAGATCTTTGTTCATTTGAGTTCAAGTTGTATTTTTCTTTTCTTGTTCAAACAAACAATTGTCATGTTAAACTATTTTATTTCATGAATGCATTACACATGTCTGTCTTGAATTAATTATGTTTACTATACTTAAAAGCTGTTTTCATATTTTTGTGATGTTCAACGCTCGATTAACAATTCTAAGCCTATTGAGGGAGGATGACGAAAACGATACCGCAAACTACAATATGCTTTTGAACAGACCCCGCTGATGAGGTACAAGCATTGTTTCAATTCCTAAACACTGGAGTTATAAGGAAGATAATCCCTCGTCAACCCCTCTGAGCTAAAGAAGTAGGAGTTTTTCTTTTCGAAAATTAAAACCCTTTATCATAACCTGGGGCAGGGTAGTTCTCTCAGTTGATCCAAGTGCATAACAAACGGAACCAAAGAGGTCCTTGCAAAAAACAAAAGAAGACAGTGATGATTCCGAATAATCATAAGGATAGGTAGTCATTATATCTCAAAAAATAAAAACCCAATAAGTCAAAACCTACGAAGGAGACTTACAAAACTGGGGCATCCCGCTGACTGTAATCACAAAAGAAACAGTTCAGGCAAAATTTAGGGATAACAAAATCAAAAGAAAGAGGTCATACCAACCCTCAACAAAAACAAAAATGACCGCCTATTCAGAATAAATTATCAATATCTGAACCATCATTGGAACATCAAGACAAAGACTCTAACAAGGTTTAACGCACGATCAACTGAGCTTAGGTTTGAAGAACATCACGAAGAGTGGGTGGGTACAAATAATTTTAGCCTTTATCCTTTGTTTCTTAAACCGTGAACCAAGCCACGTTATAACCCTTAAAAGTCCTAGCTGAAGCACGGGTTAGTTCGAAAGCATACTGTCACAAAAGGTATCCTGACTCCTTAAGGCCCACTGTAAAAGTTTGAGTTGACATCACAGTCTATAAAAAGTTTCACTTGTTTTACAAAAATGCATTTTCAAAATTCAAGACAGACATAAGCCTTTGAATTCTTAAATAACCTTGTTTGCATATGACTATTTGTTTGAACAGCAAAGAAATTCGCACGACGAATATCTAATGAACAAAGTCCTCTCAACAAGGAGGTCACCTCAAGTGGAAGAAACACTTCCAATCAAGGGGCATGGCATGATCAGTGTCTATTATCTGGGGCAAATCTCCGTCTAAGTCACTTGGGGCATTGGACGATCAAACGAAGATCTTCTGGTGGCATGGCAACACAAGCATCCAGGGGCACCTCCCTGCATTCTAAGAGCGTGGACATAGTCAAAAAAAATACTACGCACGATAAAAGACCCGCTAGGTTGACATACCTAGGAAAAAATTAGGGCTTCCCGGCGAACCAAAAGGGTTCTGGCAAAAGCAAGGGATGAAAATGAAAAAATCTGTACACCCGACAAGTCGAAAACCTGAAAAGGCGGCTTGGGCAAAAATGGGTATCCCGGTGGACTGAAAACCCGAAAGGGCGGTCCAGGCAAAAGTTAGGGATAAAGAGCGTACAACTATGTCCCGACATCTCGTCACTTGCCTACCAGAAGAAGATTTGTCAATCGACAGTCATCCATCACCTCCACAAGGTATCTCTTCCCCTCACCTCAGAAACAGGGGCAATAATGAGTCGTCCAGGCGATCCAGTTGCCCTGTCAATCAAAGTACCAAGGAAAGGTTAATACAAAGATGATTACCATCTACCTTTGCAAATTCTAGATCTTGGGTTAACATCCGAAACCAAACAGGACAGTCATCCACTTGATCATCATCAAGTAACCCTACACCGGTTCCTTCTCAATTTTCAGACAAAGTCTTACACGGACTCACCCTCCACAAGTAACCTTACCCCGGTTCATCAAGAAGTTTTACACGAACTTATCTTGTAGTAACCTTACCCCGGTTCCTCCAGAAGTCTCACACGGACTTATCTCAAGATGACCTTACCCCGGTCCATCCAGAAGTTTTACACGGACTTACCTCAAAGATAACCTTACCCCGGTTCACCAAGAAGTTTTACACGAACTTACCCTGCAGTAACCTTACCCCGGTTCCCCCAGAAGTTTTACACGAACTTATCCCGAAGTAACCCTACATAGGTTATCTCTTTCCAGACGTAGTTTTACACGGACTCGTCATCAGTAAACCCTACACAGGTTTCCTTCTCAAAACTATAGATGTAGTTTTACACGGACTCGTCATCAGTAAACCCTACACAGGTTTCCTTCTCAAAACTCCAGATGTAGTTTTACACGGACTCGTCATCAGTAAACCCTACACAGGTTTCCTTCTCAAAACCCCAGATGTAGTTTTACACGGACTCGTCACCTAGAAACCCTACACAGGTCCTCTATTTTCAAGGATGCAGTTTTATACGGACTCATTGTCAGTAAACCCTACACAGGTTTCCTTCAACTCCAAATGCAGCTCCACACGAGCCCAACCTCAAAGTAACCCTACACAGGTGTCCTTCTTTCCAAAGATGCGGTTTTACACGAGCTCATCATCAGGCAACCCTACATAGGTTCCCTCTTTCAGCGTACAGAAATTACAGTTCAAAAATTCCCCAGGAGAGTCCAATCCAGATTCCCCCAGGAAAGTTGGAGTCATCTCCCCAGTAGTAAGCTTATCCCCAGTAGATTCTGGAAGCTTATCCCTCGCAAAGCACGAACGCGTCTCCCGACTTTATTCAAAGGTTATTTCCCTACCAGGATATAACTGGGTTATCCTCAGCCAAAAGCCACGGAAAGGTCGTCCTCGGTGAAGTCTTCTTATCCCCAGCAAAGTCTATTAACACTTCCAACGTAGCAATGGTATCCCCAGCAAAGTCTATTAACACTTCCAACGTAGCAATGGTATCCCCAGTAAAGTTACCATCATCATTTCAGCAAAGTACCTCTTTCCCCACAGAGTACTGTTCCCCAGCAAGATAGCTAGAGTGTTTCTCCCCGCAGAGTAATACATTCGCCAAGTTTATTCCCCAACGGAGTTATCTTCTCCTACCGATATTCTTGCAACTATCACTCCCCAGTGGAAACAGAAGCTCTACATCAGCCCAGGATATGACTTCCCGGCACCCGTCAAGGATTTATTTTCCTAAGACGAAAAGATACATTCATAAACACCACATTTTCATACATCATTATAGCATGCATATACGCATCATACCTTACAAATCTCATTTATATTGAGAACATCATTGCTTGATTCATATCATGCACTGCATATGACTGACCTTTACCTTTCAGGAAAGATCCAGTTAAGTTCTCAGTTACATTTAAAGACCTAGACCGGTTCAGTTAAATCGACCCTAAGATTTTCCTGTTTCTTATCCAGTCAAAGGCTTTCTCTGGTTCAGTCAGATCGACCCTAATATCTACCTGATTCTTATCCAGTTGAAGATTCCAAGACCTAGACCGGTTCAGTTAAATCGACCCTAAGATTTTCCTGTTTCTTATCCAGTCAAAGGCCTTCTCTGGTTCAGTCAGATCGACCCTAAGATCTCCCTGTTTCTTATCCAGTTGAAGATTCCAAGACCTAGTCTGGTTCAGTTAAATCGACCCTAAGATTTTCCTGTTTCTTATCCAGTCAAAGGCCTTCTCTAGTCCAGTTAAATCGACCCCTAAAAGATTTTCCTGATGAAGACTCAGTAGAAGACATCCTATGATTCTCTCAGCGTTACTGTTGAGGTTGAAGTCGCCCAAGATTCTCTCAGCATTACTGTTGAGGTTGAAGTCACCCAAGATTCTCTCAGGGTTACTGTTGAGGTTGAAGTCGCCTATGATTCTCTCAGCGTTACTGTTGAGGTTGAAGTCGTCCAAGGTTCTCTCAGCGTTCCTGTTGAGGTAGTAATCATCCAAGATTCTCTCACCGTCCCGTTGAGGTAGTAACCATCCCTGGTTCATTCATCACCTTTTGAAGCTCCAGATTCGACTCCTATAACCAGTCAGGGTACATCTACACAAAGAGTTTGAAGACCAGCTCCCGTAACAGGCCAGGTACTCATTTTCTTTTTTCAGGTACGCAACTTCTCGCTAAGGAATCTCTTACGTGATCGACACCCAGATGGAATCTATAAGCCCATCATCCTATCCATCAATCTCCAAATGGCATCTATAAGCCCATTCCCATCATCACACTACTATGTGAGCGCAAATTTCTGGGCACTCTAGTGTTCAATCATCTTCCACCTTCGGATTACGAAAGGCACGTCAGCCAATCTGCATCCTCAGGTTTAAGAAGATTGAACAGGGGCAACTGTTGTACCCCAAAATTTTCCCTCCCATATTCTTCAAGATTTGCCAAGTCAAAGGTTCAAAATCTTCCCAAGGGTTGCACAGTTCAAGGGCCTCCTAACAGTCAAAAACTAGGGTTTTGGTTTTGGAAAAGAAGTTGAAGTTTCCAAGGGTCCAAACAAGTCCCACATGCCTATAAACATGGTCAAGCATCCTCATACCAAGTTTCAAGACTCACAGCACAAAATTGCACAGTCAAATACCCTAATTGCTCAACAGTCAACTGTAGGGGCAAAATGGTCATTTGACAGTCAAAAATTCAAATTTTTGGGCAACATCTCATTTTGAAGCCACAAGCATCATTTGATCAAATCTTGATCATGATTTTCAAGGTATGGCTCAAAAAGTCTCAAGATGCAAAAGTTTCCATATTTGGACAGTTGAAAAGTCAACTGTAACTTGACCAAGGCATAACTTCCACATGGTTTATCAGAAAAATTCCATCCAAAGCTCATTTTGAAGAGAAAGACATTTCCTACAACTCCACTTCACACTTCAAGTCCAAGAAATGCTCTCACAAAAAGTTATCAATTTCAACATTATAGGTCATTTTCAAAAGTCAACAAAAAGGGACTTTAAGTCAAAGACCATAAATTGAGATTGGTAAATAAAAATGTCATATGACCAAAGGCATTGGTTAGAGGACTTCAAGACCTTTCCAAAATGTCCAAGAACATGATCAAAGCTTAAAAATTGAGCAAGATATGCCTTGTGGAAGTTGGGAAATTTTTGGGAATTTTGAAAAGTCAACATTGCTTCAAATGCCTTAAAATTGCTAATGGGCCACATTTTCTTCCAAGACTCATCATCCAAAGGCTATGCACGACCATTTGGCCCAAAGGGGATTTATTTCATCATTTTTATTATTTTATTTGAATTTTTAATCACTATTAATTCATTTAATAAAATAAAATATGAAAAAAATACTAAAACAAATGTATGTGAATCTTTTTATGCAGCATTTGCTCTCATTGGTCATTGAAGATTCGTGCACACCCAATTTGGAAAGGTTTGGCCATGATTGGAATCAAAAACACATGAAAGATTGAAAAAATATTCATTGAAAATCAAATATTTGATACATCAATGCATTGATCTTTTGGCTCAAAATTCAACCCTAATTCATCCCATACATAAGTGAGAATGCAAACCTAATGCCTGGAACCTGAATGCTGCGCTAGAACTCAAGGACCAAAACTCACTTTTTCTTAAAAAATCCAAAACCTATTTTCATAGTTTGAAGGCGTTTCAAGGCGTGAAAAAGATCTCAAAAGCTTCCTGGAACTCCTCTGAACAGAATCCAATCGTTCTCCACTCTCCAAGCGCAAAGAATTGGTAGATAGGAGTCCCACTTTTCTGAAATATATTCATAATCGCATCTTGAATTCCATACATTTTTCATGTGTTTTTGATACTGATTTATACTAATCTAACCATTCTAAAGCTAACCATGTATTTCAATTGAGTTTTCGTGCCCTATATGCAAAGTTACCATTGAAGCTTGCTAGGGTTTCATGACTGTAAATTTGGGGCTTCTTTGTTCTGGAAAAATTGTGACACGAGACCAGGGCCATTAGAACGGGACGCTTCACACGAATTCAATCCATAGGCCGCGCTCAATTTATGAGCAACCAGGGCCTATTCGCTATTTTTATGCTTATCACTTAGTGGGGGTTTAAAACCCCCGCTATTTAGTTTGTTTTTTTCAGGCAAATGCAAACCAATGAAGAAGAAGATCATGTGGCAAGACTTGATTGGACAGTTTGAATTCCAGCGCGCGTTTTTTTGGTTCTATGTCACTAACGCCAATTTTCTTTTATATTATTTATTCTTTATTCTATGTACAACGCGCGCTAATGGTACAGTTGGTGGAGGAGAGCATTGGTAAGCCTTGGGACCTGGGTTCGAACCCCAGGTCCCCCTACTTTGTTTCATATTTTTCTTCCTAACATGGTTCTATGCAGCTTGCTTCCTGAGGCCTACCATGCAGCCTCATATCTTGGCTTGCCACACGTCCCATAGCATCAGTCCAATGGTCCAGATCCAAAGTCTATGGAATGATTCAGTCAATGCATACGCACATAATCACTAAAAAGTCAACAAGGCCAGGAATTAAATGGGCCAGATTGCTGGCCAAATACCTCCAGATTGGGGTCAACACCCCCCAAATGTTTGTATTTTTTTTTATTATTTGTTTTAATTTAATTATTTCCTCTTAATTCATAAATTAATATTTTCTTAACATAAAAAAATACCCAAAAAAATTCAGAAACTATAAAAAATAAAAAATATATTTTATTTAAATGTTTTCTTTGTAATTAAATTGTATTAATTAATTTAGTTAATTCTAGGTTTAAATTTTAATATTTTTTGTAATAAATTAAAAAATGCAGAATTAGGGTTTTATACTTTTATCTTTTTTTTCTTTTTCACCATATTTAATTATTAATTATTATTTTGTAAATAAAATTTGCCATGTGAATAATTAATTAAAATTAGTGCAAACTAAAAATAGTTTTCTTCATAAATTAAAAGCAACTTAGAATTAGGGTTAATTAATTTTTTCTTTTTAATTCCAATTTAATTCTCATTAAAATCCATAAATACAAAAAACTCAAAAATAATTTCCTTTCAAATTTAATCTAATTAATTTCATAATTGTAATTTAATTTCCTTAAAAGGGTCCAACGCCCTCGCGTTCCCGATTTTACTTATTCTCGCATTTTATTTTTATTTCCTCTTTTGTGAATATAATGTAATTGTCCCAAAGCCATGTAATAGCTTAATTAGACATTTATCTTTTCCGCATTTTTATTTTATTTCAAATCGGGTCTTGGACTAATTTGGCGATGTAGACCCGCGCCTTTGTAATAGCGTAGGACCTTTTAATTCCGCATCTTTTAACTGTTAATTAACCTGCATGAAATAATGAATATCAAAATAAAAGCAACGCGTAGCTCACCAATGCATGAACAAGATAAATGTAAATGAACATGACACACAAATCACACACCACCCCTAGGGTACGCCTCACTGTTGCCTTGCCCCTCGAAAGGTGGTCGTCGAGTAGAGGATGTCTTAGTAAGTCCTCATGTCCATGAACATGGCATGAGGGTAGCTTCTAAGGTGTCTTCCCATTGCTCCGGTGATCACCATGTCCCGAACCCTCGAATTGACCCGAATACCTCCAACGGTGGTGCTACCTACCTCTCAATGGTGGGATGGCACTACTTCAAGGACATTTACACAGACGAATTCCTTAGGGTAGGTAGACGACTCTAGATACTTGCTCTAATTTCAAAACAAATCAAAAATACTTTTCACACCGACACCTTTTCAAAAAGCTTTCGAAAGCAACTTTTCAAACACTCTTGAGGACTGATACAAGAGTCGAACTGAAATTTTCAAAGAAACTTTTTAAACCCACAGTTGAAAAGAAAACAAACAATTTTGAAAACACAAATGAGCAAGTATCTAAGAGCCCATGGATAACCATGGATAGAAAGGGTGCTAACACCTTCCCTTTCTATAAATCTACCTCCCGAACCGAGAGCAATTTCTATAAGGGATTTTTCTGTGCTTTTGTCCTTTCCATTTGGAGAAAATAAAAGACGGTGGCGACTCTTACTTCTGCGACTTTTCGCGAACCAGCGTTAAACAGTCGGTTCCAGATCCACCGATCACAATAACATACTGCACTATATTCTTCAGTGTTTTATTCCAGGTTTCAATTTTAAATATAGTTTATTTATTTTTACCATGACTATGATATTTTATGCATGTTTTTATTTTATGTTTTTACGCCATAAAATTATGTTTGGCTAACTTTCCCGATACTGGTATGTGAGGTCCTAAATCGAAGGGGTTCGATAATTAATTGGCATAAATATTTAAAAAAATACTTTTTTGGTTTTGATTTCCAATTTCGATATTAAATTGTTTTTTTTAAGAGAGTAAAAGACAAACTAAGGATAAAATCAACAGAGCGAGAGTTTGAGATTTTAACCAGATAGTGGTAATTGAACATTAATTTTAAATACAACGAGAGCGCTTTAAAATTTATTGGACTCTATTTGTTTTCAAAAAATACTTTTAGATTTTAAATGACACAGCGAGAGCGCTCATTTGAGTTTAATAATATGGCCTGAATCGATAGAACGAAAGTGTGAGATAAGGGTTTTTAAATTAATAGTTTCCACTGAAACAGTGTTTTAATACTCAAAAATATGCCAATGACTTATTGAATCCCTAAAGCCAACAAATTACATACCGATGCCCCGTTATCAATTATTAGATATTAGTTAATTCCAGTTTAAACCCTAACATCTTAGTTTTATAATTAACCATAGCTTTACAGTGACCCTAGATAACAATAGTTTGACCATCGGTCCTTGTGGGTTCAATATCTTTTGAAACTACACAATTAGACTGTGCACTTGCTGTCACTACACCCGGCAAACTCTCAAAGTCGTGATCATGTTTTTGGCGCTGTTGTCGAGTAATGATTTAGTCAATTTTGTGAATCCCTTGTTATGCAGTATATACTAAGGCAACCAATTTTATTTTATTTTAACCGTTGATTGTATGCCAAGAACTTGCTCTCAAGGTGAAGAATTAGTGCAACCAATCGATGAGGTCGAGTATTTTGTTAGTATAAGATGCCGAATTAGAGAATACCAAATCAAGTACAACGTTCCCGAATTCAATCTTCCTAACTATTCTCTTCCTGAACCAAGAATGGCTGAAGGACCCCAAAGTCGCCCGTTGAAGGACTATGCTGCCCTATCAGTAGAGGAACCCCACAACAGTATTGCTGCTCCCGCCATAGCTCAGAATGATTTCAAGTTAAAACCTTCGTTGTTACAAGCTGTCGAACAAAACCAATATTCAGGATGTCCTACGGACGATCCAAACCTTCATTTATCCGTGTTTATGCAGTACACAGACACAATGAAAACAAATGGTGTCAGCCCTGGAGCAATACGACTTTGTCTTTTTCGTTTCTCATTACGAGATAGAGCTAGAGCGTGGATCCAGTCTCTACCATCCAACTTTGTTACCCCATGGAACGAGTTGAAGAAAGTTTTCCTAGCGCGATATTTTCTGCCAAGTAAGACGACTATGCTAAGAGCCAATATCAATGGTCTTAAACAAAAGGAAATCGAATATCTCTTTGAAGCATGGGAAAGATACAAAGACATGTTACGACTTTGTCCACATCACAGTCTAGAAGATTGGCTGATCATCCACACCTTTTACAATGGTCCCTTCTACAATACAAGATTAACGATTGACGCTGCTGCTGGTGGTGCATTGATGGATAAACCATACTGTTGTACCCCAAAATTTTCCCTCTCATTTCTCAAGGATTCTCTCACAAGGTCTTCTATGACGTCAAGTTTTCAGTATTGATACATCAATTTAGGCTTGGAATTGGCACAAGGGCAAATTGGTCATTTGCACACTGAAAATTCAAAACTTTGACTTTTAATCTAAATCAAGTTTCAAGAATCATATTTAATCAAGACACGTTGAAATATGAAGTTTGTTTCATCAAGAAATTCAAAAGTCAAAAATCTAAAATACTTAGAATTTTTCTAAGTGTTTAAGAAATATGACAAGCTCAGAACTTCTGATCAGATTATCACCATGATGCAAGCTGATTCTGAAAGAATTTCTAACACAAGAGTTTTAGATCTCAATAAGACCTAAAATATTGCAGAACATAATTTCTCCTGGAAATGCTAGAATTTCAAGTTATAAATATTCAAAGACACACCCATGAAATTGAATCACTCAGCAGATTCTGGACACTTTCAAGACAGATTTTGGTTAGAACTTCTGGGCCAGTTTTCACGAATGTTCAGCCAGAGTTTTAAAAAGTATTTCAAATAAAGTCTACAAAGCGTGTTACAAACTTTCAGAAAAGTCTGAGAGCTCCTTCAGAATATGCTGGAGCGAAAAGATTAAAGGATCAAAAGTTGGATGTTTTGTTCTAAGTTGCGCTGATGCTGAGCTTCTGGCTCAGATCTAAGCTATGATGCACAATCTCGTAGTGCAAGATTTCTGGTTTGATAAATCTCATCATCATTTAATGCTCACAACAACTTTTGAGTTTTTATCCAAAGGATTTCCCCACGTGTGAGATAAAAGTACCATTGCTGTCCTTGAAAAGAAAACTTTTGTACAAGTTTATGCTGGGCCCATGCTTTTCTTTTGCCTCTGAGGGTACTTTTCCTTAATTCATGCTTACAAATCCAGCTTAGGCTCGGCTAAAAGCTGTTAACCTTACTTGTTTGAACTTGCTTCAAGAACAAGTCAGCGCCTAGTGTATGATGGTTGTACTTTTGACTTCTCCAAGCTACAAAGTTCTTGCCTATAAATTGAACTTCATTGACAACTATGAAGGGGCCGGTAGAAAAATTGGAAATAAAATCCTTGAAACCTTGTTAAAATATCCCAAGAACTTGAAGCTGAAGCCCAAATACAAAACCTGATAGTCTTTGATTTTTGCATTCAAATTCCAATTTATCTCAAGTGTTTCTTGACCAAACCATCCATACAGCTTCTGATATAGATTTAGAAACCATCCTAACTCCTGTTTTAAGACCATAACACATTCTTAAAAAGTCAGAACTTTGCTTCTTGACTGTTCCAGAATTTTCTAGACATTCATAGCCCAAGATAAAGGTTGTTCTAGCCCGTTGAGCACGTGAGGAAGCCGATCAAAACATTACATGCAGTCAGAACCAGGCTCTAGCTCATAGAACATTTTTCAAAGACAAGGTAAGCTTTTTCTAACCCTCATAATATCCCTAAAGCATTATTAGGTTTTCATGTTCAAATAACACAATGTAGACATCTTGATTCTGATGCTGTACATATTCTGAAGTTTCATGTATTTTTCTACCTAAATAGGGAGAATATACGTTCATAATTTCCTAAGGAAATTAGGATTAGCAGATACATGCTTGTTCCTGATTTACAGTCTTGATATTTTTTGTGCTTCTGAAACCATGATAGAAAACCTCCCATAATTATTATGTTTATGTTTTTCTGTTCTGTTGAGAAATGACTAAGTTGCAGATGTTCTGATTAGCATGGAGAAAGAGACGAAGCTCATCATCAGAACTTACTTTATGTTATATGTTCATGCTTTTTCCTCTAATACCGAATGTACAACTACCCTTGTGGTAGAAAGCGCGGGCATAAGACATTAGTACTAAGGGTCCTGGGTTCTATCCCCATAACCATCTCTTTTTAGGTTTATTTATTGACATTTTCACCCATTTATCTGACAAAAAATATTCCTAAATCAGAACTTCTAAGAAACCTTACCCAACAACATTGCCACCTCATTCTCTCCAATGGTCAAAACTTCTTACTTACAAGTGATATAGGAACTTCTAGGTTCCCAACTACACTATAACTTCTGAGCCCCTTCAATAATCAGGACTTCTAGGTCTTCCTTTATTCCTAGCAATCTCAAAACTTGGTGTACCCATTCCCAGAACTTCTGACCTTCTGCTTGCCTACTAACATTTTCTCTCTTGCAGCGTATCAGAGTCAGAACTTCTGCTCCTCCTCGTTCCAGCAATGTGTTGATTCTGAATCCATGTTCTTGTTTATCTTATTTTTTTGCTTTTAATAACCAAAAACGCCAAAAAATATTTCACATTCACATATTTTATTTCTTTTAGAATAAAAAGGTCAAAAAATTTTCTTAAGTAAATTATTTTAACAAAAACAAAACAAGTCCATTTCAATTCCTGTACATTATTTCAATATGGTTGTAATAGATAATTAGGAATTAATTTCTTGCAATCCCCATTCATAAATTTGTACCCCCTCCCCTATTGATGTAATAACTTAGTATTGTTACTTTTCCGTAATTTAATGCTTTATATATAAATGCTAGTAATTAGGTATTTGTATGGAAAGACTAAAACCAATCAATTAGAAAAACCTAATCGAAGATAAATCAAACATGAAAAAGATACACTTTCACATTTTGCACCTCTAGGGTTAAATCCATTTGTTGCCTTGAGAAATAAATGGTCATAATATGCATGTAAGACGTCTTAGCAAAAACAAACAAAATACAAGATCATAGTCCCTCGATGACGCTACGAATGTTGCCTTACGAGTGATCTTAGTCCCCTAAAGAAAATGCTAAGATATCTTACAACATTGCTATTCATGACTATACGATGACCCCTGCCCGTCCCTTTTACATCCAAAGATAGGGTTTCTTACCAAATCAATGGTAAGATAACACTGTCAAATAAAAGAGGAAATAAACAAGAAAGACTTTTGAGTAGGTAGAATGTTCCTAGTTACTTGCTCATTTTAAAATGAAAAATATCCTTGCTATTTAAAAAAAAAACAAACACCTACACTTTCAAAGCACCCTTCAAAAACTTGAAAACATTTTAAAAAAAGATCAACACCTTCGTATACATTCTTACGAATGAGAATCATTACAAAAGTTTTCCTAAACGATGGCGCCTTTTCAAAATACTTTCAAAAACCACACAAAACACGTTTTCAAACAAAAGTAAGTGATCTAGCAAGTAACTAAGAACCCATGGAAAACCATGGATGAAAAGGGTGCCAATACCTTCCCTTTTCATAGTATACCCTGCAAACTCAAGTAACAATCTCAAAGGTCTTTCCTGTGCTTTTTCACCTTTCCTTTTGGATAAAATAAAAGTCAGTGGCGACTCTTGCTAACCGCAACATTTGCGATAAAATGCAAAATAACCAAGTTAGTTCTCCCACCGTATCACAGAACTGGCGACTCTGCTGGGGAAATCTTTTAAAAGTGGGGTTACCTTAGGGCTATGTCACATTTACTTGCTTTCATTGTTTGACTTGTATGCTCTATATTTTGGTACTTCTTTTGGGTTTGAATCCTCTACCTGGATTTGGGATACCTTATAGGTAAGTAGCAATACATTATGGAAACTGTGCGGGGTATACCGACATGGTCTAAGAAATAGCTACGTTAGTGTGACATATTTGTGGGTACCGGTATCCCTTGAGTAGTCAAGGAGAATACGGGGCCGCTGAGTGATGTCATGAAGCACTAATGAACCTTTAGAACCTTTACTTGACCAACTTGGCCTTTAGGACCTAGTGAGATGACCAGCGTTGGTACAGTCTGAAGTTGGTAAATACTCGATACTACACTCATTGAGGTTTAGTTTTTTGGGATATTTCGGTCTCCATTAAAGAGGCTTGCGCTGAAACAATGCCCAAGGAAACAAATCAGTGATATTGAGCTCCTTAGAACCCGATTACTGTTACTAGGACAGGTTTGAGCCAACTAAACTTCAAGATGAGACTCCATGTAAGTCTAAACCTAAGGACTTGTTTGTTTTGTTTGTATATATATACATGTACATAACATCATAAACATCATGACATCATACTCATACTCACTAACCATTTCAAGGATTGTTGGGATTTATCTTTATTCTGTTTTGTAGGACATGGATTCTATTCGCAGGAAAACCATTCAAGTCAATCTCGTAAGGATCCCTCCTTAACTAAAAAAGTTAGAATCAAGGGTTCCTGAGAATTCTCCATTTACCAAAATACATGGTCGCCTCCTAAACTTGGTTACCTCCAACGCTGATGAGGACATGATGGAGGTGCTCTTCCAATTCTTTGATCCTCTACACCATTGCTTCACATTTCTCGATTATCAACTTGTGCCAACTTTGGAAGAATTTTACCAACTCTTGAGGATTCCAATTATCAATCAACTACCTTTCAACGGTACGGAAAGAGATCCAAAGCCAGAAGAGATTGCTCAAGCCTTACACTTGCAACCATCTGATGTCACAATTAATTGGGAAACAAGGAGTGGTGTCAAAGGTTTCCTAGCCAAGTTCTTGTTTGAGAAAGCTCGAGATTGTTGGAACTCCTTAGAATTACAAGCTTTTGAGGAAATTGTGTCCCTTCTCATCTATGGGATGGTTTTGTTCCCAAATCCTGACCAACTCATAGATGTAAATGCCGTAAAAATCTTCTTGTCTCGTAACCCAATGCCTACTTTGTTAGGAGACATCCTACATTCTTTTCACTCTCGCACTGTGAGGAAGCGAGGTATCCTCATGTGTTGTACTCCTCTCTTGGCAAGATGGTTTATTTCACATCTCCCCCAATCTGTGTTGAAGAATGAGCAAGGTTCAAGGTGGTTCCATAGGTTGATGACGCTCATACATTCAGATGTTCTTTGGTGTTCCCGATCCTGGGAGAATGTTACTCTCATCGACCGTTGTGGAAAATTCCCTAATGTCCTCTTTCTTGGCATTAGAGGAGGTATCACTTACAACCCCTACTTAGCCTTACGACAATTTGGTTATGCCCGGAGGGATGGTCCTTACAAGATGCTTATCCAAGGAGTGGTATTTGACTACGATAATGATAATCAAAGTTAATGTCAGAGGTTTATCCGAGCTTGGATGATGTTTAAAAAGGTGGATAGCAAGACACTAGGATACAATAATTCCATTCCCCTCGAGCCTTACCTTAAATGGGTGCGAGCTCATGCTCAGAAACTTGTGATGCCTTATCCCTCCATCTTACCAGTCATCATAGAGCCTGTAGTCGAAGGAGAAGTTCCCTACACTATCCTCCATCCCGACATGCCTGCCTCTCTCGAAGACTTGCAAAAGGGTTGGATTCAACTTAAGGAAGAACGATATACTTTTGAAGCTCAATTATATGCTAGTGAGAATAGGATCTTGGAGCTTACAAAGCAGCTACAAGAAGAGAAAAGTGTGAACGCTTATCTCGTGCCAAAGAGGATGCGTTCGATCTTTTTATCTTAGAAATTTATTTTGTAAGCCAAGAGGCATGATGTAATCTGTCTTGTTTTGTCTAATGAAAATCAAAGTTTGTTCTTTTGTCTATACAAATTTAAATTTCATTAATCCTTGAAATCATTTGCATATGCATATTCATGCATCATAACATGACAGGTTTTCGCATAACAGGTTTCCTTATCTTTCTACTATTTATTTCAGCAAGATGGATCTAGAGAAAACTGTGAAGGATCTCCAAGCCCAAAATTCTCAATTTCAGGAGACTTTACTAGCCCTAGCCAAGGGGCAACAAGATATGATGGCTTTGCTGGATGTTAAGAAGAAGCCAAAGAAGAAAGCTCTACTCAACATGGGTAGAAGGTTCAAAGAGACAGTCCGTCAAATCCCAGTAGGAGGAGACTCATATGAAGAGGACGAGAACCAGATTGGTAAGGTCAAGAGTACTCAGGCTGACTGTATCAATGATCAAGTATCTGATGATGATTATTTCAACGAGCAATATCCACCCGCTGATATCAAATAAAAGCAGTTAGAAGACAGATTGAAAGCTGTTGAAATCCAGGCTGTCCCCGATTTAGATTTTGATGATTTGGGTTTGATCTTTTGGGTAGTCAGCCCCCACAAATTCAAAATACCAGTCTTTGCAAAGCACGATGGAGTTTCTTGTCCAAAACTCCATTTGAAATCTTATGTGCGCAAGATACAACCGCACACCTCTGATAGGAAGCTCTGGGTTCACTTTTTCCAAGAAAGCTTAGCTGGAACGCAACTTGAATGGTTTTATCAGTTAGATGGTTCTCATATCAATACTTGGGAGGATTTAGCTACCGCCTTCTACCATCAGTATCAGTACAACACCGAATTGGCGCCAATGAGGGTTTAGTTGCAAGATATTACCATGGGAAAGAATGAAGGATTTAAGGAATATGCGCAAAAGTGGAGAGACCTTGCTAGTAGGGTCCAACCGCCCTTGACTGATAGGGAGCATATCGACATGTTCATGGGCACTTTATCTGGTCCTTTCTTTAATCTGTTGGTAGGCTGCTCTTCTTCTAGTTTTACCGAATTAATCTTAACCGGTGAAAGAGTTGAAAGTGGCATCAAAAGTGGGAAGATCTTTGTGGCGTCTACCTCCACTTCCAATCCTATCAAGAAACCTTTTGCTTCAAAAAAGGAAGTCAATGTTGTGTACGGGGAAAGGGCCCGTATCAAGAAAAATGATCGTCCGTCTGTCAATGCTGTCAGAATATCCAATGCAACTCCTACTCCAAGACCATCTGCAAATCATCAATGTTTTGAAACTCCAAGAAGACAATTTACGAGGTTAGGCATGTCATTGTCTCAAGCCTTACAACATTTTCTCAAAGTTAATTTAGTGACATTGCGCGATCCTCCCGCCAACCCTAACACCTTGTCACTAAAGTATAATCTGAACGCTAAGTGTGCTTACCACTCCAGCAGCCCCGGGCACGAGACTGACCAGTGTTGGGCCTTGAAGAATAAAATCCAGGATTTGATTGATAACAAAACTATTGAATTTGATCCTTCTCTAACGCCAGATGTAATCACCACTCCAATGCCGAAGCATGACAAAGGTGTTAATGCTGTTGAAGATACAATTTTTGTCGCCTCTATTGAAGAATTGACCACTCTGCTGAATATAATCAAAAACAATATGTTGAAAGCCAGGATTTTACCTGGCTATGTAAAATACTGTGTGTGTTGTGAGAGACAACACAATGGTTGTAAAGGGCTGAAGAAAGGCATACAACGCCTGATGGATAGCCACGAAATTCTATTCGAGAAGACCCCACTTGCCAAGAGTTTGATTAATAAATGTGAAGACCTCTCCATTATTACCATCTCAAACAAGCCTCTTAGGATCATCTCCAAAGGTCCTATTAGGATTTCAAATAAACCCATTGTTGCTCCCTTAATAATTACCAATCCCGGACCAATTCCCTACTCTTCAAACAAAGAGGTACCATGGAGTTACGGTGCTGAAGTGTTCTATCATGGGATTAAACAAGATGCATGGATCGAAGAAGAAAAAGATGACAATGTTGGTAACATAGATGGATCAATCAAGGTAACTAGAAATGGGAGAATATTTTCACCCAATATCTCACCACCAGTTGTTACAAAGATGCTCATCCGCATTACTGCTGCCAAGCCAAGTATTGATGCAAGAGGGAAATAGAAGGTCGTTGAGCCTAATGTGATTGAAGTACCCTCCAAGGACGTAGCTGATGAAGAACCCTCCGCTCGCAAGATGGACGAGATCTTGAAGATCATAAAAAGAAGCGACTTCAAAATTGTGGAACAGTTGGGGCAAACCCCTTTTAATATTTCAATGTTGTCATTACTGCTTTGTTCCGATGCCCAGACGTTAATCAAGTTCCTAAAAAAGGCTCATGTCCCCCATGAGACAACAACAAACCAATTTGAGAAATGCGTGGCTAGCCTGACAGCCGATAATGGCTTGGTATTTTCAGATACTGACTTAACACCTCTTGGGAGGAATCAAAATAAAGCTTTACATGTTTCTGTCGAGTGCAAGGGGACTACCTTAGCACATGTTCTAGTCGACACTGGTTCTTCTCTAAATGTATTACCCAAGGGGGCATTAGACCGTCTAGACTATGAGGGTTTAGTTTTGAAGCCAAGTGATATCATTGTAAGGGCATTTGACGGATCAAAGAGGACTGTTTATGGGGAAGTAGATCTTCCAATCAAAGTGGGCTCCCAAATCGTCAACTCCACCTTCTACATTATGGATATTCGTCCTGCCTATTCTTATCTGTTAGGTTGCCCGTGGATCCATAAAGCTGGGGAAGTAACCTCAACTCTCCATCAGAAACTCATATATCCAGTCAAGGGAAGAATAGTCACCATCTGTGGAGAAGAAGAGTTTATGGTAAGCCACCTTAACTCTTTCAAATACGTAGAGATGGATGGAGAATTCGTTGAAACCCCATGTCAAGGCTTTAAAGTCATGCCACCGATGATTGCTGCTACCAAATGTTCTTCTAATAAGTCTAAAGTTGTTAAGGCCACGCCAAAGATGGTTTCAGTCAAGGATGCCCGTGCGGCATTTGAATAAGGAAACTGTGATACTTAGGGGCAACTCCTCGATATCCCATTTAAAGAAGACAAGTTTGGTTTGGGATTCACCGTCAAAGCTCAAAAATAAGTGAGACATGCTCGTGCTGGAAAGCCACCTCTCCGCATTAGAAGCCATGAAGTCAACACCATGGGTGATTTTGATGAAGAAGATGCATTTGAAGATTGGGTGTACCCAACTACAACGGAGCTGAAGAACTGGCATATAAAGGACTTTGTGCCCATCTCCTTCATTGAGGAGTAATCTACTTGTTATTTCTTTTGTTTAAATTCAAGAACATGTTGTCTGTAATATTTTAACAATGACTTTTCAGCCTTATGCCTGGCCCGGGGCACTTTGGTCCATTTGGTCAAGGGTTTTATTGATGTTCATCTAATCATATGATCATTCAATAAATTGGACTCTTTTGCATTCAAATATTTGTGTTCATTGTCTTTCCTTTCATTCAAATACATAGCCATGTATCTTACATGCACACACACACACTCTTGCAGGTCCACATCCACTCTGGATCCTATTGCCAATGACTCTACTATTGCCAACTATGACTCTGAATATTCTATCAACCAAGCCGAAGACGAAGGCGAGGAAGATTGTGACATATCGGGAGAACTAGCTAGACTTCTATTACAAGAGGAAAAAGATATTCAACCGCATGAAGAGTCAGTTGACATTATCAACCTGGGTACTGAGTCAGATAAGAAGGAAATCAAGATCGGTGCTAATTTGGAAAGCACTGTCAAGAGCAGGTTGGTTCAGATGTTGCATGATTATGTGGAAGTATTTTATTGGTCTTATGAAGACATGCTTGGGTTGGATACCAACATCGTAGTTCATCGTCTGCTGACAAGAGAAGACAACCCTCCTATTAAACAAAAGGCTCATCGCATGAGGCCTGATATGTCTGAAAAGATCAAAGCTGAAGTGATGAAACAATTTGATGCAGGGTTCCTAGCTGTGACATCTTATCCTCAATGGGTTGCCAAAGTGGTGCCAGTGCCAGAGAAAGACGGGAAAGTTCGCATGTGTGTAGACTATAGGGATCTGAATAGGGAGAGACCCAAAGATGACTTCCCTCTACCACACATTGACGTCTTAGTCGATAATACTGCTCAACATAAAGTCTTCTCTTTCATGGATGGTTTCTCAGGCTATAATCAAATAAGGATGGCTCCCGAAAACATGGAGAAGACTACATTCATTACATAATGGGGAACCTTTTTCTACAAGGTCATGCCATTCAGATTGAAGAATGTAGGGGCAACATATCAAAGGGCTATGGTAGCTTTATTTAAAGACATGATTCATCATGAAATAGAGGTCTACATGGATGATATGATCGCCAGATCACAAACTGAAGAGGAACATCTCGATCACCTGTATAAACTATTCGAAAGACTGAAAAAAGTACAAGTTGAGGTTAAACCCTAACAAGTGTACGTTCAGAGTATGATCTGGAAAGCTTCTAGGTTTTGTTGTCAGCAATAAAGGCATTGAAGTTGATCCTGCCAAGGTAAAGCCCATCCAAGAATTTCCAGTCCCACATTCTGAAAAGGAAGTTAGAGGATTCTTGGTTCATGTTAATTACATTGCCGGATTCATATCTCACTTGACTGCTACTTGTGAGTCGATTTTCAAACTCTTGAAGAAAGATAAGGTAGTCAGATGGAACGATGAATGCCAAGTTGCCTTCGACAAAATAAAAGAATATCTACAAAAGCCTCCTATTCTCATGCCTCCAATTGAAGGAAAGCCCTTGATCATGTACTTAACGGTACTAGAGAATTCTATGGGGCGTGTTTTGGGCCAACATGACGAGTCTGGCCGAAAAGAGCATGCTATTTATTACCTGAGCAAAAAGATTACCGATTGTGAAACCAGATATTCACTGCTCGAGAAAACTTGTTGCACTATGGCATGGGCTGCTTGCTGGCTAAGACAGTATATGTTGACTCATAACACTCTGTTAATTTCTAAAATGGACCCAATTAAGTACAATTTCGAGAAACCTACCCTTTCCGGTCGGATAGCCAGATGGAAAATGATCTTGACTGAGTGTGACATCCATTACACTACACAAAAGGCCATCAAAGGAAGCGTACTAGCTAATCATTTGGCCCATCAAGCTGTGGATGATTATCAGTCAATGAACTTCGACTTCCTTGATGAGAATATCATACTGATAACCGATTGCGTGAAACCGGGACCATATGACGAACCTAAATCCCAATGGACTATGGTATTCGATGGGGCTTCCAACGCCTTAGGTAACGGAATTGGTGCTGTAATCATCTCTCCTGAAGGTTGCCACACTCCATTCACTTCCAGATTATGCTTCGATTGCATGAATAATATGGCCGAGTACGAAGCGTGTATTTTAGGTCTGAAAGCTGCCATTGATTTAAGGATCAAACATTTGAATGTGTTTGGGGATTCCGCTCTAGTGATCAGCCAAGTAAAAGGAGATTGGGACACTAAACACTATAATCTTATCCCTTACAAGGAACTTGTGCTATCCCTAATTCCTTACTTTTAAGAGATCACCTTTGATCACTTCCCTAGGGAGGAAAACCAGTTGGCTGACGCTTTGGCAACCATGTCTTCAATGTTCAAGGTCAGATGGGACAACAAAGTCCCTATGATTACAATTGAAAGATTTGACAAACCTGCACATTTCTATGAGCTTGACACCGATGCGGGAAAGCCATGGTACCATGAGGTGATGAGATACCTTGAAGCACAAGAATATCCCGAGGGAGCATCCATCAATGACAGAAAATTCTTACGAAGATTTGCAGCCAAATTCTTCCTAAGCAACGAAATATTGTACAAGCGCAACCATGATTCAACTTTACTCTGATGTGTGGACAAGAAAGAGGAAGAAGAAATCATGGAAGACATGCATGATGGCCTCTTTGGTACTCACTCAAGTGGACATACGATGGATGAGAAAATCTTAAGAGCCAGTTACTATTGGTCAACAATGGAGACTGATTGCCATCAACATTCAAGAACTTGTCACCAATGCCAAATCTACACTGACAAGGTCCATATGCCTCCTACCCCTCTGAATTCCATGACCGCTCTGTGGCCATTTGCAATGTGGGGAATTGATATGATTGGAGAAATCAAGCCAACCGCTTCCAATGGACATCGCTTCATTTTGGTTGTTATTGATTATTTCACCAAGTGGGTCAAAGCTGCTTATTTTGCCTCAGTCACAAAGAATGTGGTAGCTAGATTTATCAGAAACAAACTCATCTTCCGTTATGGTATCCCTGAAAGGATTATCACCGACAATGGGACTAACCTCAACAATGCTATGATTACTGAGCTTTACATTCAATTTAAGATCAAGCATCACAATTCTTCTCCATATAGACCAAAAATGAATGGCGCAGTCAAAGTAGCCAAGAAAAATATCAAGAATATTATGCAGAAAAATGGTGGTAACCTATAAGGATTGGCATGAGATGTTTCCATTTTCTCTACATGGCTACCGCACTTCAACTAGAACATCAATTGGGGCAACTCCCTTTTCCTTAGTCTATGGCATGGAAGTTGTTCTGCCGGTGGAAGTTCAGATTCCCTCGCTGAGAATTATGAATGAGGCAGGCTTAGGAGAAGATGAGTGGATTCAAACGAGATTGGATCAGTTGAACTTGATCGAAGAAAAACGATTAGCTGCTATTTGCCATGGTCAGACGAACCAAAAATGGATGGTCAAGGCTTTCAACAAATAGATCAAGCCTCGAGTATATCAAGCTGGTGACTTGGTGATAAAACGCATCATTTTACCACAAGGCGACCCCAGAGGCAAATGGACTCCCACCTATGAAGGGCCATTTGTTGTCCAGAGAGTTTTCTCTGGCGGTGCCATGATGCTGACTACCATGGATGGTGAATATTTCCCACATCCTATAAACACATACATAGTTAAAAAATACTATGCATAAGAGACCCGCTAGGTTGACACACCTAGGCAAAATAAGGGCATCCCGGAAAACCAAAAGGTTTGGGAAAAAATTAGGGATATATGCAAAAGATTGTACATCTGGCAAGTTGAAAACCCAAAAGGGCGACTTGGGAAAAAATGGGTATCCTGGTGGACTGAAAACCCAAAAGGGCGGTCCAGGAAAAAGTTAAGGATTAAAAGCGTATGACTATGTCCTATTGGATTCACACAGTCAACTTTATCACCAAGGTCCGAGTTCAAACGGTCCAAGACCAATCCAATCAACTTCCGTCAACGGCAAGGGGCATTCGAAGACATTGGGGGTAATAATAGAGTTGGAAGGAAATGAGATCATTTCACATGGATATTTATTTTTGTTTTCAATTTTGTTTTCCTTTCGACGATTTCCTCTTACTAGGATCTCCGTCTCTCTGTACAAAAACGCCTATTCATGGGTAAAATATCAATACAGATATACTTTGAAGTGCAAAATTTCTGTCTTTGTTTTGAATTCAAATTTGTCCAATGACTAAATGATCATATGCATATGGACATGATTTAAATTTTTTGGCACATATGACCCAAGCACTAACAGGCACCTCTTTAATGAATATGGAATACCCCCACAAAGTTATTTCATTAACTTCCTCCTCAATAAAGTTACCCACAAAGTCTCTTTGTATAGGATAAATCCCCAACTAGAGTCTCAATCTCTTGGCAGCTCTCTCTCTAGTTAAGTCGAATTTTACAAGTTGAAGCCTCATGGATCTCTTCCTAAAAGAAACTCACCTCCTCAACAAGGTTTATTTCCCCAACAAGTTTTATTTCCCTAATAACCATCGAGGAATCACAAAATTCCCTAGCCGAGTACATCCTCCCAAATCGAGTCTGTATTCCCCCGACATAGTCTATCTTCCCCAATAAACGATGAGATAGCATAACTCCCCAGCCGAGTTCAAATTTCCCCAATATACAACAATCAAGACACCACAAAATTTCCCAGCTTAGCCTGTCTACCCCAGCTGAGTATATCTTCCCCAGCCGAGGCTATTATCCCCAAACGGAGTCTATCCACCCCGGTTGAGTTTATTTTCTCCAGTTTGAGTTTTCCTTTCAGACTATTGCAAATCACAGGGCCATAATCCCTAATCCCCAGTAAAGCCGTCAGTAGAGCCTTTACTATTTCCAAAAAGATACTATGAAGCCTGGACCCAACCAGATATTAGCACAATTTTCAAGTTATTACTGAAGCCTGGACCCGACCAGATAATAGTTTGACTTCTTCAATTACCAAATCCTGGGGCCGACCAGATAGCAGTTTAACTCCTACAAAATCATTAGCAAAACTCCTATTCACCAATAGAGTTTACCACTATCCCTAGTAAATTACTGAAACCTGGACCCGACCAGATAACAATTTGAGTGTCTGAAGCATGCATTCAACCAGATAGCAGTTAATCTCAATTTCAAGTTACTAAAAGCCTGGACCCGGCCAGATAATAGTTTAACTCTTGAAATATAGAAGAACCTGGACTCAACCGAACCAAGGTCTAACTTCTTCTCTGAAGTAGAGTTTGCCTCTACCCCAACAAGTTATTGTGAAGCATGGATCCAACCAGATAACAATTCCTTTTAGAAATTCGTTGTGAAACTTGGAATCCGACCAGATAGCAATTAAATCCTATAACTTTTGTTGTGAAACCTGGACCCGACCAAATAGTAATTGACCTCTTCAACCTCAGAAATATATAAAGCCTGGACCCGACCAGATAACAGTTTTTCAAACAGTTTATTGTGAAATCTGGAGCCCGACCAAATAACAATTAACTATGATTCCCAGAGAAACACTATGAAGCCTGGAGTCGACCAGATAATATTACAACTTTCTAAAAACCATGAAACCTAGACCCGACCAGATAGCAGTTACCACTTCAAGTTATTGCAAAGCCTGGATCCGACCAGATAACAGTTAACTTTCGTACACCCAGCAAGTTGTTGTGAAGCCTGCATCCGACCAGATAACTATTCAACTTCAAGAAATTTTCTACAAAGCCTGGAATCCGACCAGATAACAGTTAATTCGTCTCTTCCCCTAGTAAGTTGTCGTGAAGCCTGGATCCGAACAGATAGCAGTTGACTACTTCATCCTCAGCAAATTGTGAAACCTGGATCCGACCAGATAACAGCTGACTTTCAAGAGATATTCCCCAGCGAAAGCATCTTTTTAACAAAGTTTGAAGATATGCATATTCTTCACCCCAACGGTAATCAAGGATTTAACCCCCCAGAATTTCCTCAGCGGCAGTCAAGGGTTTATTTTCTCGGATAAAAACATACATCTTATATTCATACATCATACCATGTACCAACAAAATGCATTTAACATAATACCACATCTAGAAAACATCATGCATACATCTGCATTTTACTAACTCTTTTTCTCACAGGTAAAGTATCAAGTTTTAGTATAAATCAACAAGAGATTTGTGCTAATACTTCTTCAAGTATTTATCAACTTTCCTCCAAATGGCATCTATAAGCCCATTCACAATTCATCTTCGAGTGCAAATTTCTAGGCACTCTAGTGTTCAATCATCTTTCACCTTCAAGTCACGAATGGCGGACTCGCCAATCTAACTCTTCAAGTTTAAGAAGATTGAACAGGGGCAGCTGTTGTACCCCAAAATTTCCCCTCTCATTTCTCAAGGATTCTCTCACAAGGTCTTCTATGACGTCAAGTTTGCAAAACTGATACATCAATTTAGGCTTGGAATTGGCACAAGGGGAAATTGGTCGTTTGCATACTGAAAAGTCAAAACTTTGACTTTTGATCAAAATCAAGTTTCAAGAATCATATTTAATCAAGACTTGTTGAAATATGAAGTTTGTTTCATCAAGAAATTCAAAAGTCAAAATTCTAAAATACTTAGAACTTTTCTAAGTGTTTAAGAAATATGACAAGCTCAGAACTTCTGATCAGATTATCACCATGATGCAAGTTGATTCTGGAAGAATTTCTAACACAAGAGTTTTAGATCTCAATAAGATCTAAAATATTGTAGAACATAATTTCTCCTGGAAATGCTGGAATTTCAAGTTATAAATATTAAAAGACACGCCCATGAAATTGAAACACTCAGCAGATTCTGGACACTTTAAAGACAGATTTTGGTTAGAACTTCTGGGCCATTTTTCACGAACGTTCATCTAGAGTTTGCAAAATTAATTCAAAGAAAGTCTACAAAGCGTGTTACAAACTTTCAGAAAAGTCTAAGAGCTCCTTCAGAACATGCTGGAGCGAACAGATTAAAGGATCAGAAGTTGGATATTTTTTTCTAAGTTGCACTGATGCTGAACTTCTTGCTCAGATATAAGCTATGATGCACAATCTCGTAGTGCATGATTTCTGGTTTGATAAATCTCATCATCATTTAATGCTCACAACCAATTTTGAGTTTTTATCCAAAGGATTTCCCCACGTGTGAGATAAAAGTACCATTGTTGTCCTTGAAAAGCAAACTTTTGTACAAGTTTATGCTGGGCCCATGCTTTGCTTTTTCCTCTGAGGGTACTTTTACTTAACTCATGATTACAAATCCACCTTAGGCTCGGCTAAAAGCTGTTAACCTTACTTGATTGAACTTGCTTCAAGAACAAGTCAGCGCCTAGTGTATGATGGCTGTACTTTTGACTTCTCCAAGATACAAAGTTCTTGCCTATAAATTGAACTTCATTGACAACTATGAAGGGGCCGGTAGAAAAATTAAAAATAAAAACCTTGAAACCTTGTTAAAATCTCCCAAGAACTTGAAGCTGCAACCCAAATACAAAACCTGTTAGTCTTTGGTTTTTGCATTCAAATTCCAATTTTTCTCAAGTGTTTCTTGACCAAACCATCCATATAGCTTCTGATATACATTTAGAAACCATCCTAACTCTTGTTTTCAAACTGTAACACGTTCTCAAAAATTCATAACTTTGCTTCTTAACTGTTCCAGAATTTTCCAGCCATTCATAGCCCAAGATAAAGGTTGTCCTAGCCTGCTGAGCACGTGAGGAAGCTGATCAGAATATTACAAACAGTCAAAACCAGGCTCTAGCTCATAGAACATTTTTCAGCGAAAAGGTAAGCTTTTTCTAACCCTCATCATATCCCTTAAGCATTGTTAGACTTGCATGTTCAAAAAACACAATGTAGACATCTTGATTTTGATGTTGTATGTATTCTGAAGTTTTATGTATTTTTCTGCCTAAATAGGGAGAATATCAGTACAGAATTTCCTAAGTAAATTAAGATTAGCAGATACATGCTTATTCTTGATTTACAGTCTTGATATTTTTTGTGCTTATGAAACCATGATGGAAAACCTGCCATA
Organism: Vicia faba; assembly: GCA_948472305.1. NCBI lineage: Eukaryota > Viridiplantae > Streptophyta > Magnoliopsida > Fabales > Fabaceae > Vicia > Vicia faba. The sequence continues at coordinate 1,435,340,708 of OX451735.1, forward strand.
ATTGCTATGCTTATGTTTTTCTATTCTGTTGAGAAATGACTAAGTTGCAGATGTTCTGATTAGCATGGAGAAAGAGACGAAGCTCATCATCAGAACTTACTTCATGTTATATGTTCATGCTTTTGCCTCTAATACCGGATGTACAACTACCCCAGTGGTAGAAAGCGTGGGTGTAAGACATTAGTACTAAGGGTCCTGGGTTCTAGCCCCATAAGCATCTCTTTTTAGGTTTATTTATTGACATTTTTCACCCATTTATCTGACAAGCAATATTCCTAAATCAAAACTTCTAAGCAACCTTACCCAACAACATTTCCACCTCACTCTCTCTAATGGTCAGAACTTCTGACTTGCTAGTGATATATGAAATTCTAGGTTCCCAACTACACTATAGCTTCTGAACTCCTTCAATAATCAGGACTTCTAGATCTTCCTTTATTCCAATCAATCTCAACTTGGTGCAGCCATGCCCAGAACTTTTGACCGTCTACTTGCCTACTAACATTTTCTCTCATGCAGCGTATCCGAGTCAAAACTTATGTTCCTCCTCGTTCCAGCAATGTATTGATTCTGACTCCATTTTCTTGTTTATCTTATTTCTTTTCTTTTAATAACCAAAAACGCCTAAAAATATTTTAAATTCACATATTTTATTTCTTTTAGAATAAAAAGGTAAAAATATTTTCTTAAGTAATTTAATTTCTTAATAAAAACAAAACAAGTCCATTTCAATTCCTATACATTATTTCAATATGGTTGTAATAGATAATTAGGACTTTAATTTCTTGCAATCCCCATTCATAAATTTGTACCCCCTCCCCTATTGATGTAATAACTTAGTATTTTTACTTTTCTGCAATTTAATGCTTTATATATAAATGCTAGTAATTAGGGTTTTGTATGGAAAGACTAAAACCAATCAATTAGAAAACCCTAATCAAAGATAAATCAAGCATGAAAAAGATACACTGGCACATTTTTCACCTCTAGGGTTAACTCCATTTGTTTCCTTGAGAAATAAATGGTCATAATACGCATGTAAGACGTCTTAGCAAAAACAAACAAAATACAAGATCATAGTCCCTCGATGACGCTACGAATGTTGCCTTACGAATGATCTTAGTCCCCTAAATAAAATGCTAAGATATCTTACAACATTTCTATTCATGACTATACGATGACCCTTGCCCGTCCCTTTTACATCCAAAGATAGGGTTTCTTACCAAATCAATGGTAAGATAACACTGTCAAATAAAAGAGGAAATAAACAAGAAAGACTTTTGAGTAGGTAGAATGTTCCTAGTTACTTGCTCATTTTCAAATCAAAAATATCCTTGCTATTTTAAAAAAAAACAAACACCTACACTTTCAAAGCACCCTTCAAAAACTTGAAAACATTTTCCAAAAGATCAACACCTTTGTATACATTCTTACGAACGAGAATCATTACAAAAGTTTTCCTAAACGATGGCACCTTTTCAAAATACTTTAAAAAACCACACAAAGCACATCTCCAAACAAAAGCAAGTGATCTAGCAAGTAACTAAGAGACCATGGAAAACCATGGATGAAAAGGGTGCAAATACCTTCCCTTTTCATAATCTACCCCCCGAACTCAAGTAACAATCTCAAAGGTCTTTCCTGTGCTTTTTCACCTTTCCTTTTGGATAAAAGAAAAGTCGGTGGCGACTCTTGATAACTGCAACATTTGAGATAAAATGAAAAATAACCAAGTCAGTTCTCCCACCATATCACACATACCACGATGCTTATCAACTTATTGAAAGTATGGCTCAAAATCATTACCAGTGGGGAAGCGATATAACCATTATGGAGAAACCTCAAACGAAAGGCGGTATGTACGAAGTTAGTAGCTTAGACTAAGTTAAGTCTAAGGTAGAAGCCCTTACCCAAAATATAAAAGCTTGATCACAACTTCCGCAACCACCATGGCTGCAGTAGCTCCAACCTGTGATTTATGCAGATTTCACGCGCATGCTGCACCCGAATGTCCACTCTTAATAGGAGTACCAGTTGATCAAGTGAATTATGCTCAAGGGAACCCCTATGGCAATAACTATAAGCTTGCTTGGAAGAACCATCCAAACTTTTCATACAAAAGCAACAATGCTTTGTACGCACCTGGGCAAGCTCCTATTACACCCCCGGGATATCATAAAGCCACCCAAAATGTCTCAAATATTCTGAATATCCCTAGGAAGTTCAACATTGAAATAATGATAGAAAACTTTGTAGCAACACAAGCTCAAACTAATAAAGATTTCTTGAATCAAAATATGAACACCAGTGAAAAAATTAAGCAACTGATAAATAAGGTTGAGGCTCTTCCCATACACAACAAAATGTTAGAAACACAAATCTCCCAAGTGGCTCAATAGCAAGAAGCTACAACTGGTCCAACTGGAACTTTTCCTGGACAACCCCAACCAAATCCAAAGGGACATGCTAATACCATAATACTTCATAGTGGGATAGGACTAGAGGGACCAACTGAACCTAGAGTCGAGAATCCAGCCATGTACCAGAAATGTGGAAAAGGGACTCAGAAGGAAGATGTGCCAAAGGAAATAGAAAAAGAAGGTGATGGTGAAGAGGTCATGGAAAAAGAAGAACCTTATGTGCCTCCGCCACCCTATAAACCACCTATCCCATATCCTCAATGATTCACTAAGTCTAAAAATGTAGGTCAATTCAAGAAATTTTTGAACTTCTGAAACAACTTAACATTACCATACCTTTTACAGAAGCTATCACACAAATGCCCTCCTATGCTAAATTTCTTAAAGAAATCTTATCCAATAAGAAAACGCTTGAGGATAATGAAACTGTATTACTCACTACTAAACGCAGTGCTATAATCCAAAATAACATGCCTCTTAAACTGAAAGACCCAGGTAGTTTTTCCATACCACGTGTAATTGGAAAGTTTGTCATAGACAAAGCACTATAGGATTTAGGAGCCAGTATTAGTCTGATGCCCTTATCAATTTTCAAGAAACTCAACATGGGAGAACTAAGACCAATAAGGATGTATGTACAATTAGCAGATCGATCAGTGAAATTTCCTTTAGGCATGTTAGAAAATGTTCCTATACATATAGGACAATTCTATATCCCCACTGACTTCATAATCATGGACATTAAAGAAGACTCCAACATTCCTATTATATTTGGTAGACCATTCCTAGCCACTGCAGGTGCCATCATAGATGTTAAAAATGGAAAACTAACTTTCAAAGTCAGAGAAGAAAAGGTTGAATTCATCTTGTCTAAATTCTTTAAGGCACTAGCCATCGATGATTCATGCTATTTCTTAGATGTAATCAATAAATGCGTAAAAGAAATGGAGAAACAACAAACCACTTATTCATACGTATTGAAGATTCCTATACCTCTAATTCTAGAAGATGATAATTGGCGCCGTGAATATCAAGACGGAAATCTGAGTGAATGCCTAACTCTAACTCCTGATCCTATACCTTGTCCAAGGAAGCCAACCATAGAACTCAAAACACTACCCAAAGACATGAGGTATGAATTCCTAGACACAGAACTTAAATGACAAGTTATAGTTAATGCAGACCTAGGACAAATAGAAACTGAAAAATTATTACATGTCCTAAGAAAATACCCAACTGCTTTAGGTTATAACATCTCAGATCTAAAAGGAATATGCCCTTCTATCTTCATGCACCATATTATACTTGAGGAAGATTGTAAGACCTCTAGGTAACATCAAAGAAGAATCAATCCTATTCTGACGATGTAGTAAAAAAGGAAGTAGAAAAGCTATTGGAAGCAGGAATCATATACCCAATATCCGACAGTAAACGGGTTAGCCCAATACATGTCGTACCTAAGAAGGGAGGCGTTACATTTGTAAGAAACGCTAAAGGAGAATCTGTAGTGCAAAAAACTCACACCGGGTAATGTGCATCTACTATAGAAAGCTAAACAAAGCCACTCGTAAAGATTGTTTTCCTTTACCTTTTATTGATCAAATGCTTGAACGACTAGCTAAACACTCTCACTTCTACAATTTAGACGGGTATTTAGGATTCTTCCAAATTCCTATTCATCATGACGACCAAGAAAAGACAACCTTCACTTGTCCTTATTGTACGTTCGCTTATTGACGGATGCCATTCAGATTATGTAATGCCCCTGCAACATTCCAGAGATGCATGATGTCCATTTTCTCTAATTTTCTTGATGGTATGGCGGAAGTTTTTATGGATCAATTCTCCGTCCATGGAGAGAGTTTTGAAGGTTGCTTATCGAACCTTGAAATGGTACTAAAAAGATGCATAAGTGTCAACCTTGTGCTAAATTAGGAAAAATGCCACTTCATGGTCCAACAAGGAATTATCTTAGGGCACATCATATCCAATAGGGGAATTGAAGTAGATAAAGCAAAGATTGAAGAAATATAAAATCTTCAATCGCCTAAAACTATTAGAGAAATAAGATATTTTCTAGGACACGCTGGTTTTTATCGAAGTTTCATTAAAGACTTCTCTAAAATAACCAAACCTCTAACCGAACTGCTAATGAAAGATGCTGAGTTCATCTTCATCGAAAAATTCTTGGACGCATTTACAACACTAAAAAAGGCATTAACATCAGCACCTATTATGCAACCTCCTGATTGGAACGAGTCATTTGAGATAATGTGTGATGCTAGTGACTATGTCAAGGGCACAGTTCTAGGACAAAGAAAGGATAAAAAGCTTCATACAATATACTACAGAAGTAGAACCCTAGATCTTGAACAGATGAATTACGCCACCACAGAAAAATAACTGTTAGTTTTCGTGTTCACTTTTGATAAATTTCATTCTTACTTAGTAGGAGCATGAATAATTATCTATACCGATCTTGCTGCAATCTGGTACCTCTTAAGTAAGAAAGACGCCAAACCAAGATTACTAAGGTGGATCTTACTTCTACAAGAGTTTGATTTAGAAATCAAAGACAAGAGAGGCAGTGAGAATGTAGTAGCTGACCACCTATCTAGAATAGAAGGCATCAAATCAGATCACGTACCTATCAATGATGATTTTCCTTATGAACGCCTTGTAGCCCAATTAGAATTGGAAAGTATTACAACCAAATACCCCGTGACTTATGAAGACACAAACACAAATGAAATCGTGGAAGCAATCTACACTAAAACCATACTTCCATGGTATGTCGATTTCATCAACTACTTAGCTGCTGGAGTGCTTCCACCGGATATATCTTATCAACAAAATAATAAGTTCTTTCATGATCTTAAACAATCTTATTGGGATGAGCCTTTGCTTTCCAAGAGAGCTGCCAATGGTATTTTCCATCAATGTGTTCCCAAAAAGGAAATTGAAAACATAATTTTCCACTATCATGCTGCTCCCTATGGAGGACATGCAAGCACTTTAAAGAGTTGCACTAAAATCTTACAAGTTGGCCTCTATTGGCCTAATCTATGGAAAGATGTCCATATCGCAGTTAAAAATTGCGACCAATGCCAACACACTGGAAACATCTCGAGACGCGACGAGATGCCTCAAAAGGGCATTCTAGAAGTTGAAGTCTTTGACGTATGGGGAGTTTATTTCATGGGACCCTTCCCGTCTTCCTTTGGAAATCACTATATACTTGTTGTTGTCGACTATGTTTCAAAATGGATCGAGGCTGTAGCCTCTCAAACAAATGACTCACGAGTAGTAACTAGGATTTTCAAGAACATAATCTTCCCGAGATTCGGTGTACCGAGACTCGTCATCAGTGACAGGGGCTCCCATTTCATTTCCAAAATCTTAGAAAAATTATTAGTGAAGTATGGAGTCAGACATCGTGTCACAACACCTTATCATCCATAAACAAGTGGACAAGTAGAGGTCTCAAACATAGAGATTAAGCAAATCTTAGAAAAAACGGTAGCAACTTGTAGGAAAGATTGGTCATCTAAGTTACATGAAGCTCTATGGGCATATAAGACGGCCTACAAAACTCCAATCGGAACCACGCCATTTAAATTAGTCTATGGGAAATCATGTCATCTGTCGGTAGAAATTGAACATAAAGCCTATTGGGCCATTAAGACCCTTAATTTAAACTACACCTCCGTAGGTGAGAAAAGAATCTTAGATATCCACGAACTTGAAGAACTTAGATTAGACGCTTACGAGAATGCTCAGATTTATAAGGAGAGAACTAAAAAATGGCATGATAAACGCATATCTAGGAAAGAATTGAATGAATGAGATATAAAACTCCTATTTAATTCTAGACTTAAACTATTTCCAGGAAAAATTCGTTCTAGATGGTCTGGTCCTTTCGAAGTTACTAAAGTTTTTCAAAATGGCGCAATAGAAATTAAAGGAATGTCTAGTGAACCTTTTATCGTAAACGGACAATGTTTAAAGCATTGTCATTGGATTAATAATAAGGAATATTCCACAACATTTAAGCTTGATAAGCTGCCACCCACTCATTAGATTAATCACCTGTTATGCCGAGCTTACGACTTAAAACAAAGTGCTTATTGGGAGACAACCCACTTTCTAGTTTCTTTTTTTATTTATTTACTTATTTTTAGTTTTTCTTTCTTTTTCTAATTTTTGTTATTGCTCATTTCTATTTTTATAAAATTATGCAGTATTGTTTATCTACTATTACCCGCTACTAACTTAATTCTAACTGTCAACCTACTTCAGGCTAACTTAACTTTAGCTAATTGCACTAACCACGATGAATCCAGTTGACACGATGGGACCTGCCATGACCATACTATAGATTAGAGACAGTGTCTTGTTTCTGTTGAATCGAATAAGCTGGTACACCTTTTCCTTAAGAAGAAGATTTACTTCCTACTATAGATTAACCCTAGAGTTTCTGAGCTCTCTTGTCCATAAGCCTAACCATGGTATAGGATTTAACAGGGGACTAATTAGGTTTATGATTTTTGATATTGAATACACCTATATCCATAGAGAGATGGTCGAACTCTTAGGATTTCCACATGGCCTTAATACCTTCACAATAATCCAAGAGGAACTTTTTGAAGTCAATGAACTCGACTATATCTAGGGTAGTATTATCGATATCAGTAACCCTGAACCTAATGACATGCACTCTGAAAACATTCATAACCCATCCTTCCGGTACTTTCATAAGATCTTAGTGCACACCCTTTTCGGAAAGCCATAAAACATAACAACAATATTAAGATCCAAACTTTTCATAATGTTCTGTGCATCACAAAACCATCCCGTAAATGGTGCTACCTTTATGATAGCCAACTTTCACCATCTTGCAAGAACTGTCCATGAACCAATTCTGATAGGAGGCCTAGTGACCATGATAGCAAATGCTATCGGCCTGAGACAACCACTACTAAATATAGTCCCTCTAGGTATATTCCAACCCATGAACATCCATTTTGGCTTCAATAGGGGAATTATTGGGAACCTAGGCTCGACTACCTTTGAAGTGCTCATTAAAAATCAGTTAATGCCACTTTTTACCTTGACTAACCCTAGGACTAGCATTCATGACCAGAAAAATTGGTTATATGATTGAGCCGAATCACAAAATTCACCACCAGCTACTCCTGAGACACCCCAAATTAATGACCACCTTGATTCCTTCCTATCTGATGAGGAAACTGACCCTGAAACTCCTCCATTTTATCACCATTTTCCATCTCCTGATCATGCTAACTCAAACACCTATACTGCTCCGATTGCTACTCCACCTCCTATATTTGACCAAGCTCCTGCTATAAACGCTCTTCAATCCGAGCTTGATTTGTTGAGAGATAAACTCATTATTTTGCGGATTGGTTTTCATTCTTTCATGGACGTGGTGGCAGAACATTTGGATCATCTTTATCAACACATCTACTCCGCTGCTCTTCCTGCAAATCGCCGTGGCTAATTTTATTTCGGACATACTGTATGTCTTCTTTTCACATTTAAACATTGCGGACACTGTTTTGTTTAAGTGTGGGGAGAAGCCAAATTAGATTATAATTTTCATTATTTTTTCTGTTTTAAATTCTTAAGTACACTTTTACTTCTATCAATTATTTTCAGTTACATTTTGCTTTGTTTTTCCTTCGCTTACTTTTGGAATTCTTATTACTTTTCATTAAATACTCTATTATGATGTTTACATATATATTATGTGCTTTTATATTTTCAATCTAATATATATATATATATATATATATATATATATATATATATATATATATATATATATATATATATATATATATATATATATATATATATATATATATATATATATATATATATATATATATATATATATATATATATATATATATATGTATGTACCTACAAGTATTAAAATATATACGATTAATTATTGTGAAGTCTGGGAGACAAAAAATAGAATTTTTATTCTGATTTTCACTTCGTGCCGCTCTCCATACAAGCGTGACGACCGTCACGCTCCACAAATTGTCCCGCCCGGCACAAAAGTGTGCCCCTCGGCGCAGAGTGAAAAATGGAACACTTTTGTTTTAACACAGAAAACCTTATCGTTTTCCCTTCTTCTTATTTTCTTTAAACTTCACTTAAACTCCATTAAACCACTACCTATCTCACTCCCTCCGTTATCATTATCATCAAAGTTCACTATTTCCAACACATTACCATCTTTATTTTTCTCTACTTATACACTCTCAAAAACCTCTTCCATTCCAAACCCCCAATTCTCACGCAAAACACCTAACCATCTTCCATCTTTGATTCAACTATGGAACACAGGAACAAAAGGCCAGAGCCCGACCTTTCAGGAGTTGCATTTCGAAATGGAGAAGCCGGAGAACACCAGAGGGCTCAGTATCTTTAATTCTATAAGCGCTCCGTAATCCCTACACGGTATGTTGATGCTGAGTGTTTGTGTAAATTGGGACTTCTTGATAATGTACGATGGTTACTTAGAAATTCTGATCTAGCTTATGTCTGCACACAAAATCTTCCCACGTATGATTCGTTAACTTTGGAATTCTTAAGCCTGTTCTCCTATAACCCACCATACGATGAAAGCTTGCACCTATCCGGAACAACAACTTTTAGAATGTTTAATGATGAATATTCAATAACTCAAGCAGCTCTAAGTGATTTCCTCCGCTTCCCTCGTGAGGGGGAGGTATAATACCAAATCCATAAAGAAGAAGACTGGGCATCTACAACTTTCAAGATCTGGAAATCTATTTCTGACGAGGAACCTACTAGTTGGGAGGGACTTTATGGATCATCTATACATAATCTCGCAATCCGGTATTTTCACCAAGTCAACTCCAACACAATTTTCAGGAGGATCAACAACAACAAGGTGAATTCTAAAGAACTGTTCCTGCTGCATTGTAACTTCACTCATAACCAGAAGATCAATGCCAGCATATTCCTCCTGTCACATATTCAGTCTTTTTGTGCAAGAGGGTTTACACCTTTCTGCATTGGAGGGCTAGTTACCTCTATAGCACTTGGCTTGCACCTCGAAGACAAGCTTGCAAATCTGCCTCCACTGCCCACCATATTTATTAACATTGACAACTGTCAGGATGGACACTTGATTAATGTCAGAGAAGATGTAAGGTATAACCTCATGGTTCATAACATAGTGGTTCCTAGTGTCATTTTGCCCAACATATCACTCATAAATGTAACAAACATGGAAAAATGGCTTTATGATCTTACTGCTCCTTCACCTGGGGATAATGTGCAGAACAACCAAGGTAATGTCCCGACTGATGAGATGGAACAAGAAATGGAGCAAGGAGATGTTGAACAACAACCTGCAGCGCAAGCTCCTTCTGAAAATGTAGCAAGCACGTCCACGAGAACTAGAAGAAGACGCGAAAGTGTACCGGTCTCAAATGATGACATTATGGTTGCCATCATGCAACAAGATGAGAGGGTTCAAGCTATGCAAAATAATCAAAATACAATGATGCAACTCATGCTAGCTATACAAACTCAGCAGCAAGAATATGACCAAAGGAATGAGCGCCGGGCTGAAAGAATGACCGAGGAAATGACAGCTATAACTGTACACATGGATGATTTTTAGGAATATTTGTACCATGTGGGTATGCTTCATCCTCCGGTTGGATGGGATGGACGTGGATGAGCACGAGGGCAAGGAAGAGGATGTTACAATGAGCAAGAATAGATCGAATCTACTCTTCTTCCTGTTTCCTCTTTGTTTATAAGCATTGGGACATTGCTTGGTTCGAGCTTAGGGGAGTTAGTTAGGAAACACTTTACCGCTTTCTAAGTAGTTTTTCATTCCCGCTTGTATTTCCTGTGATTAAAAAATCTATGTAATTTCTAGTTCTTATATGCAAAACCTTTCCTATATTATCTAATTTCCCAACTTTCTTGAGCCATAACAAATTTTTTGTTAGTTACTTGCATAACTTGACGCATTCAAAGAGTATACAGGTTGCTCACTTTTAAGATTTACGAGAAACCATGAGTAAAATAGAAACACGATGGATATTGTCATAACACTCTAAATCCCCAAATTATGCTAGATCGATTTCAATACCCTTTATACCAGAACCTTAAGCTTTAGTTTTAAAGCAACCCCGAGCAGTTTATTTAGCAGTCAGGACCATCTTAAACATAAACTATGTAGGGAGTCGATGAATATAAGTGAATAATCCCAAGTATTTAAAAAGTTACATGCTCTACTATTAGAAAATATGGAATGCACCAATTAAGTTAGGCGACCCTCACCCGGTCACTTAATCCAATGGATGTGGAACCTACACAATATAATATAGAAACCCGTTGTCGGTTGGTTCAGAGGTGTCTGGTACTGAACTTGGTAGGGTGGACTACGGTCCGATCCCCCGTAACTTGCAATTGGGTAAACTAAAGGAGGTTACCACATATATGTTCTGGAACCTCGTGCTTAAAAGGATCATATTCACTAATCGGCTACTCTACTATGTGTGTGTAAAGATAAAGGGCTTAATGTGATTGCGTTAGAATGAAAATGGGTGAAATTTAGCGAAAAGAATTAGGTTGAGTTATAATGGCATGACTGGAATTGGTCTGCACAATGGGGGGCATTTAGTGTTATTACTGTATCTTTTGTGTGATGTAGAGCTTATGTTCCCACGAAAACGTTGGCACAACCTCTTACAATTCTAATTGCATCATGTATTTGCATTTAACTTATACTCTATTGATTTTCATACTTACTATATTGCTTGAGGACAAGCAAAAGTTCAAGCGTAGGGGAGTTTGATAACACGAAAAGTCATAGCATATTCCGCCCAATTTACATAGATAAAGCTTCAGATTATTCGTTTATTATATCTCTATTTGTAGTATTTGAAGCATATTTTAGGTATTTACTTTGTGCAAAGCATACATGAGGAAAGGAAGAAAAATGCTGGAGAAATGAAGAAGAAATGACATTTAGCAGCAAAAATGCAGAGATTCTGTATTAGAAGGGCATGCCGCCCGTCAAGGGCGCATGCCGCCCGCCACAAAGTCCAAAAGTTTGCCCCTCGACACACTTCCTGTCCCGACCGACACATAATTAAAATATGTGTGCCCCACGCCATAGACCATGCCACTCATCACAAGTCACATATATCTTCAGTTACGAAATTATCTCCATGAACACGTCTTTCTGATTCTTCTCCATGCATGAAGAACAAAGATCAAGGAGTGTCCCTATTTTTGCTTAGCATATGGAATCTATAAAAGGAGGACAATTACCAAAAATCAACACGCTCACGCTCGGACACCTGCTCCAAATTTATTTTTTCTGCATTATTGAACATTGTTATATTTTATTCGAGTTTTACAGTTTTTTTTTTAGTATTTCGAGTTTCGTTTAGAATTCTGTAAGCAAAGAAAACAATCATCATTAAAGCAATATTTCTTCACATCGGAGGAATATTGCACCATTAGTTTCTTTCTAGCTTTCAAAATTTCGTTTAGGATTATTTACATTTCTACCAGATATTTTGTTCCTAGGCTAACCCTGCCGGCTTGTGGAGGATAGCATACTGCACTATATTCTTCAGTGTTTTATTCCAGGTTTAAATTTTAAATATAGTTTATTTATTTTTACCATGACTATGATACTGTATGCATATTTTTATTTTACGTTTTTATGCAATAAAATTATGTTCGGCTAACTTTCCGGATACCGGTATGTGAGGTCCTAAACCCAAGGGGTTCGGTAATTAATTGGCATAAATATTTTACAAAAAAGACTTCTTTTGGTTTTTATTTCCAATTCGATATTAAATTGTTTTTTTACGAGAGTAAAAGACAGACTAAGGATAAAATCAATAGAGCGAGAGTTTGAGATTTAACAAGATAGTGGTAATTGAATATTAATTTTAAATGCAACGAGAGTGCTTTAGAATTAATTGGACTCTATTTGTTTTCAAAAAATACTTTTAAATTTTAAATGACACAGCGAGAGCACTCACTTGAGTTTAATAATATGGCCTGAATCCATAGAATGAAAGTGTGAGATAAGTGTTTTTAAATTAATAGTTTCCACTGAAACAATGTTTTAATACTCAAAACTATGCCAATGACTTATTGAATCCCTGAAGTCGACAAATTACATACCGGTGTCCCATTATCAGTTTTTAGATCTTAGTTAATTCCCCTTTAAACCCGAACATCCTAGTTTTATAATTAGCCTTAGCTTTACACAGTGAGCCTATATAACAATAGTTTGACCATCGGTCCTTGTGGGTTCGATATATTTTAAAACTACGCGATTAGACAGTGCACTTGCAGTCACTACACCCGACAACGTCTCAAAGTTGTGATCAAGATTACAATACTGACTTCATTTAGGGTAGATGAAAACCGCATCATCGAGATATCAACTGGGGATCTCGTGCTAACTTCATTGGGGTGGGCAACACCACCTCATTGAGGGGAGCCCAAAATATATTCTTCAATACCAAGAGTGAAGATTACACAGACTTCCTTGGGGAGAAATTATGAAATCACATGGGGATAACAACTTTCAGAGAGAAACATTATCTCAGCTTTACTTGGGGATTTAAGAAGTCAAACACGGCCGCAAGAAATCAAAGTTATGGGGATTTAAAATCAAACCCAACACTTGGCGGGAGAAACCCAAAAATTTGACAACTATTTCAACACTTCTTAGAAAAGATATTGCCCTTGTCTAGTTGCATGGAAAATAAACAACAACAACAACAATGCCATCACTGCAAAGGGCGATGTTTTGAAAATGATTCTACCTCAGCACATAAAGGGAGAAAGAACTTCCGTCAAATGAGTTAAGACCTCACTGGGGAATCTGGGATAGAGGCTCTAGACCATGCAAACCCGAAATCAAAATTATCAACCTGGAGAAAAAATTGAACCAAGATTTGACTGGTGAAAATAAGGTCACAGACCCAACACCACACCGTACCTCAATCGGTATCATCTCCAACTATCTGAGAAATAACAAGAAGATCATACGTATACCAAAAAAATTGACTTGGGAGAAACTTCCTTGGGGAATACATACTGCCAAAATTTCAGAGCTCACCCATCCTTGGAATCACCATTTTTGTTTTTCTTGAGTCACAAAATCTAAATTAACAAGTAATTTGTAAATTCTTTTCAAAAAACAATTTTGTTATTTAATATTTTTGTTTTGAAAATTACTATTAATAATAAATGGAGTCTTTGTAAGCAGAATAAAATAAGAATTGCAAATAATTGGATAAAAGCTCAAACTTTATTAATAGAATGGTAGTCTTCGAATGGCGAGACTCCATAGATGATTACAAAGTTTAGAAAATGGTAATATATTGGAAAAGATACATTGAAATACAATGACCACCATTCTCCCTAACAACTTTGAATTCCTGAGCAGCGACTTCTGTTGAAGTATGGTGATAATCCGAGAAGATTGTTGCTTCAATTGTCAATTCTCATCTGACGTAGTTACTTGCCAAGAAATCCCTAACTTTTTCCTAGGTTTCCCTTGCGGATTTTTAACCTAGCAAGAAGAATTTATTCTGTTTATGTCTCTTATTTTTTCCTAGACATCCCTTTCGGGTTTTCAGCCTACCGAGACGCTCTTTTTTGCCTAAGTTGCCCTTTCGGGTTTTCGACTTAGCGAGTTGTTCTTTTATTTCTTTAGGCGAAGTATTTCTTGGCTGCATCAACATTCATAGGACGTGGAAACTCCTCTCAATCCATAGTTTCAAGAACTAATGCACCGCCATAGAATGCTTTCTTGACAACATATGGGCCTTTAAAATTGGGAGTCCACTTGCCCCTAGATTCAGCGTTAAAAGACATGATCTTCCTCAGCACGAGTTCGCCTTCTCTGAATTCGTGAGGCTTGACTTTCTTATCAAGATCTTTCTTTATCTTTTCTGATATAACTGACCACGACACAAAGTTGTCATTCTCTTTTTTTCAATCAAATTCAACTGTCAAACCTATTATGGACCCATTCAGCCTCCGACAACTTGGTTTCCATTATCACATGTAAAGAGGGAATCTCAACCTCGACGGGGAGAACTGCCTCCATACCATACACAAGAGAGAAAGGGGTTTCCCCTGTTGAAGTGCGGACAGATGTATCATACCCATGCAAAGAAAAAAGGGGCATTTCGTGCCAATATTTATATGTAACAACCATCTTCTGGATGATCTTCTTGATGTTTTTATTAGCAGCTTCAACATCCCCATTCATCTTTGGCTTGTAAGGAGATGAATTGTGACGGATAATCTTGAATTCTTCACAAAGTTCTGTCATCATCTTGTTATTCATATTCGAGTCGTTGTCGGTGATAATCCTGCTGGGCACACCATACCGACATATAAGATTGTTCTTGATAAAGCGTACTACCACCTTCTTAGTAACATTAGCATATGAATTTGCTTCCACCCATTTGTGAAGTAGTCAATTTCCACTAAGAAAAAATTATGTTCACTTGATGCCTTGGGTTCAATCATTCCAATCATGTCAATACCCCACATACAAAAAGGCCATGAGGAAGAAATACCAATGAGAAGTTTCAGAGGCACATGAATTTTGTCAGCATAAATCTGGCATTTATGGCACTTCTTTGCAAATTTGTAACAGTCAGATTCCATTGTGAGCCAATAATAATCTTCCCTAAGCATCTTCTTTGCCATCGAATTTCTATTAGCATGAGTGCCAAAGGAACCTTCATGGATCTCATGCATTAACATGTCTGCTTCGTGTCTATTCACGCATCTGAGCAAGACCATGTCTTAATTTCTTTTGTATAGCACATCTTCATTGAGGAAAAAGCTGCATGCCAACCTTCTCAATGTCTTTCTATCTTTGTTCGACGCACCAAAATGGTATTCCTGAGTCTGGAGAAAATGCTTGATATCATAATACCAAGGTTTTTCGTCTGGCATTTTCTCTGTTGCAAACACATGAGCCGGTCTATCCAAATGTTGCACTGTGATACGGGGCACATCGTTCTAGGTATTCACTTGATACATAGAAACCAAAGTGGCTAAAGCATCCCCCATCTGATTTTCATCTCTGGGAATATGATGGAATTCAACTTTATTAAAGAAAGGTAATAATCTTCTAGCATAATCTTTGTAAGGAATCAAGCCAGGGTGACGAGTATCCCATTCTCCTTTAATCTGATTTATTTCCAAAGCTGAATCACCATACACAACTAAAATTTTGATTCTGAGATCAATAGCCTCTTTGAGTCCCATGATACAAGCTTCATACTCTGCCATGTTATTGGTGCAATCAAATGCCAATCTTGAAGTAAAAGGGATATGCGATCCATGATGAGTAATAAGCACAACACCAATTCCTTTTCCATAAGCATTCACAGCTCCATCAAACACCATGCCCCACCGGGATTCAGGATCAGGGCCCTCCCTAGGAAAAGGTTCATCACAATATTTTACTTTCAGAAACAATCATCCTTATCAGGGAAATCATATTTAACAGACTGGTAATCATCAACCGGTTGGTGAGCAAGATAATCTTCCAACACACTACTTTTTATAGCCTTATGAGTACGGTATTCACTATCATATTCAGATAACAACATCTGCCAACGGGCAATTCTCCCAGTAAGAGCCGACTTTTCATGAATATACTTAATTGGATCCATTTTTGAAATCAACCAAGTAGTATGATTTAACATATATTGCCGCAACCATTTTTCTTCCCAGGCCAACGCACAACAGGTTTTTTCTAGCATGGAATACTGCGACTCACAGTCAATAAACTTCTTACTGAGATAATAAATGGCATATTCCTTCTTCCCTGTTTTATCTTGTTATCCCAAAATACATCCCATAGAATTACCTAACACTATCAAATACATAATCAATAGTCTTCCTTCAACAGGCGGGAGTAAGATAGGAGGTTCAAGCAGATACTCTTTAATACTTTCAAAATCCCTTTGGAAATCATCTATCTATACACAACCTTGATCTTTCTTTAAAAACTTAAAGATCGGCTCATATGTTGCAGTCATATGGGAAAAAAATCTAGAAATGTAATTCAAACGCCCAAGGAAGCCTCTAACTTGCTTTTCAGTTCTTGGTGTTAGCATTCTTGAATTGCCTTAAATTTATCAGGGTCAACTTCAATTCCTTTTTGGCTGACAATGAAACCTAACAATTTTCCTGATTGAACACCAAAGGTGCATTTATTTGGATTCAAGTGGAGATGATACTTCCTCAAACACTGGGATAATTTCAACAAATCCTCTATATGACCTTCTTCAGTCTGGGACTTAGAAATCATATCATAAACATATACCTCAATTTCCTTGTGCATTAGATCATGGAATAAGGATGTCATAGCCCTCTAGTACATTGCACCAGCGTTCTTCAACCCGAAGGGCATCACTCTGTAATAGAATGTTCCCAGGGTGTGATAAACATTGTTTTTTCCATGTCCTCAAGAGCCATTCTAATTTGATTATATTTTGGAAAATCTGTCCATGAATGAGAATACTTTGAATTTTGTTGTACTGTCAACCAACATATTAATATGTGGCAATTGAAAGTCATATTTTGGACTAGCTTTGTTTAAATCTCTATAATCAACGCACATGCGAACTTTTCCGTCTTTCTTTGGTATTGGGAAAATATTGGCAATCCACTGAGGGTACACTGATGTCATAAGAAAACTATCATTAATCTGCTTTAAAACCTCTACTTTAATTTTCATTTCCATATCAGGGTGAGTTCTTCGTAATTTCTACTTGATTGGTGGGCATTCTGGCTTTAGCGGCAAATGATGTTCCATAATATCAGTATCCAAACCAGGCATGTCTTGGTATGACCAAGAAAATATGTCCACATATTCTTTAAACAATTCAATCAACCTGCTCTTCACATCGGGATACAACAATGCTCCAATCTTGACTTCTTTTGGATCTTCCTCTGTACCAAAATTGATTGACTCTAACAGATCTTTATATGGTTAAATGGTACTTTCCTCGCGTTCAAGCAACCATGAAACCTTTTTTGGGATTTCATCATATTCTTCTTCTTCGGCCATATACGCATGGTATTCAAAGTTGGGAGATGGTGCAGGGTCAATGTATTCAACGAGTTTTTTAATTAATCTACACATATGATTTATGATTGCTTTTAGAAACTGACCCATATAATAAATGATTATGCAGATTACAATTATTATTTACTTTGAAAGGGATTTTTCTGATTACCATTTTACAAGAAAAAGAAAAAAATAAAGACACAATTTGGGAATCAAAGACAACTTTTATTATTGATTTTAAAGATCAAAGCAAACAGATATGTCCATACAATATCAATACTTTCACCTTGGGCAAAGTGAAATATTTTTTGAAATATATCCTGATATTTTCCCAAAGCAGACTCCGGCTTCATATTCTCCCCTTTACCATTCTTCACAGAGAATACCAAACCAACTCTATTCTTATTCACAGGGGGATCAACAATCTGACCCCATACTTTACTAGGGCCATTATGTACTACCTGCTGAGCATCTTTAAACAAAGCTATAAAATTCTTATTTCCCCTTACATTATCAATGGATAAAGCTTGGAACTGAGTTCGAACAGCAGCTTCACCCGCTTCCACAAAACTGAAAGAGGATAAATGAGATATTAATTGTTGTACCCCAAAATTTTCCCTCTCATTTTAATCAACACATACTCCTAGAGTTCCTCAATTTGCTCAAGTTTGCCCACGAATTGACCAGACAAACTCTCTCCTAAGGCAGTGTGTCTCAAATTAGGGTTTCCATTTTCATCAATATAGGTGGAATCCAAAGACCACATATGCTCTCAATGGTCTTAATATGTTCTCAAGACCCTACATGTCAAGTTTCATGCCTTGCACAAGAAGTTTGCTCAGTCAATTGCTCAGATGCTTGAGAATCGACAGTCAGTTAAAAGTCAATTAAGACCCACATACAGTCAAACTTTAAGATTTTAGGTCAACATTAACATTCTGAGGTGACTTTCATCATTTGATAAAGGGTAGATCATGATTCCCCAAGGAATGCTCCAAATTCATCAAAACCCAAAAGTTGCTAAATTAGGGTTTCTTAGTAAAAGTCAACCAAACTTTGACCAAGCATAACTTCCACATGCTTTATCAGAAATTTTCCATCCAAAGCTCATTTTGAAGAGGACGAAATTCCCTACAATTCATCTTCATACCACAGGTTCAAAATATGCACCCACAAAAATATATGAATTTCTACATTATGGGTCCTTTTGAAAAGTCAACAAAAACACCTTTTAGGTTAGAGCTTCTTACATGAACATGGAAGACTCAATTGAGATTAGAACAAAAGGGTTGCTTAGGAGACATCCTAAAATTTATAAAAAGTCCAAGAAAACCTCTCTAGGGTTAAAATTGGAAGAGATATGCCTTGTCAAAGTTGACCCTTTTTGCAAAATTGCCAAAAGTCAAATGTGCTCAAAAATGCATTTTTTGCTAAATGGGCCTAACTTTTTATGCTTGCACCTCACTTATAATGTGGTCCATGACTCAAATATTCACCCACACATTATTTGCTTCATTTGGAAATTTATTTTGATTTTTTATTAATTAATAATTGAATTAAATCAAATAATTGGTGAATAATAGAAAATATATGATTTGATTTGGTTTTTGGACAGGTTGGCAATCAAAATATGCTGAATTATCAAGGCCAAAATGAATCAAGCATAATTGGTACAAGAAAGGGAAGATTTGGCTCAAAGTAGCAAGTTTGCATATGGCTAAAAAATCAAATCAAATCTCATCAAAACTTTAAGATTCAATCCAAGTTTGTAACCTTAATTCATCCATAGATATATATTAGACAATGTGATCGGTGGAAATAGAACTGACTATTTTGGAATGCTGGTTCGCGAAATGTCGCGGTAAGCAAGAGTCGCCACCGTCTTTTATTTTCTCCAATATGGAAAGGACAAAAGCACAGCAAAATTCCTTTTCGAGATGTTTCTCGGTTCGGGAGGTAGATTATAGAAAGGGAAGGTGTTAACACCCTTTCTATCCATGGTTATCCACGGGCTCTTAGGTACTTGCTCACTATGTTTTCAAAAGTTGTTTTCTTTTCTTGTGTTTGTGGGTTTTGAAAAGAGTTCGTTTGAAAAATTCTAGGTAACTCTTGTATCAGTCCTCAAGAGTGTATGAAGTATTTGTTTGAAAACTTTTGTCAGAAAAGTGTAAGTGCGAAAAGTATTTTGTTTGAAAGAGCAAGTACCCAGGAGAAATCTACCTACTCAAAAGAAATTAAGCTGTGTAAATGTCCTTTAGACAGTACTATCCCACTATTGAGAAGTAGGTAGTACCGTCGTTGGAGTTATTCGGGTCAATTCGATTATAGGGACATGTGTGGTCATCAAAGCAATAGTAGGACGCCTTAGCGGTAACCCTAATGTCCTAGATCCTTTTTTATCCGAGGCAACTGTTTCAAGGCAACTTGGATCTTTTAGATAAGAGGGAGACCTCTAAAACACCCTATACTCAATGACCACATCGAGGCAACCAAGTGAGGCGTACCCTAAGAGTGGCATGTGCGAGTGTGTCAGGTTTCATATTAAGTTATCTTTGCACATGTATTGATGAGCTACGAGTTGATTTTAATTTTCAGGCAAGTCTTGCATGCATAGTTAACAGTTAATAATTGTGCGGAAAGTAAATTGCGAAAAGTGAATCTACGCTATTACAAGGCGTCGGATATTTACATCGCCAAAAACATAACCCTTGAAAATAAATTACGAGAAAATAAAGAAAGCGGTAAAAGGCCTAATTATCTATTACATCCTCGGAGCAGTTACATAAATATGATCAAAATAATAATAATGCGCGAGAAAAATTGAATCGGGAAAAGTCTTAGGGTTTTGACCCTTTTTGAGAAAGAAAGAATTTTGGTTATTTTTGCAATTAATCAAATATTAATCCTAATTTACTAATTAATTAAATAATTACAAGAAAAAAGTATTTTTTATGTTTTTTATGTCTTAATGAAAATAAAAATAAAAGAAATTAAAAGTTGTCAAGAAAACCCTAATTCTAAATTATTTTATTTATTATGAAAATGTCAAAATTAGACCTAAATAAACTAAATTAATTTGTTAGCATTTATTTACAAAATAATAATTAAAAGTGAAATTAATAAATAATAATAATAAATAATATTTTAGGTTTATGATTTTATTGTGAAAATAATTATTTGTGAGTTAATTAAATAATAATAATTAATAAAAGAAAATAAAAGAAAATATAAAAGAAAAAAAATGAGAAACAAAACCCCGGGGGTGTTGGGCCCAGATGGATGTATGCTAGCAATTCTCCAGCCCAATAACACTCAAGCCTTGTTGACTTTCTGGAAATTGTCCACGCCTGCTTTGATTGGGAGCATGATGTTCTTCATCTCCTGGCCATTGGATTACTGCTTCAAGACACATGGCATGCTGATCACTGGAGGTATATGGTGGAATACATTGGAAAGCCTGCATGGGAACCTGTAAAGAAAAATAATAGAAACATTTGGGTGGACCTGGGAATCGAACCCAGGTCCCAATGATACACAGCCAGCACACCATCCATTGAGCCATCTTGCACGCTTTGTTATTATAATGAGAAACAAATATAATATATAAAAACTAATCCCTATGCTGTAAACATAAAAACAAGCGCGCATTTTTTGAATTGTCCATTCACACGCTTACACCTCATCACCGTTCTCCTTGAACCTGCAAAATACATGTTAGATAGCGGGGGTTTTTAACCCCCACAAAACAGGACGACCAAAAATAGCGAATAGAGCCGTGCTCTATATAAATATTTCGCGACTATGGCTTTAGATTCGTCTTGATGCAACGGTTTCAACCATAGGCATTAGAGGTCCAAATTTTGCCTGGATAGTAAAGCCCTAATCTGGAAGCTCAAGAACCCTAAATTTCTTCAATGGTAACTTGTGATTCTGGGCGTTATAATGCAATTAACCAATACCATTAGCTTTGTATAGGTTCAAGCAATGCAAAACAATGATTAGAACATGTTAATTATGCATAAAATATGAGTTTCAATTATGGACATGAGAGGCAAACCGTGCGACTGTTTAGAGTGATTTCTGGAGCCTTAGTGTGTGGTTTTGATTGCAAAACATTTCTGGAGATCCCTGCAATGTATTAGAAACAATAAAATGCTTTGAATCGTGCTAAATTATAGAAAATAGTTTTCACTTTTTTCTTGGATTTTTGAATGTGATTATGGCTTTCTTGCAGCAAAATCTCGTCCATAGCATTAGGGTTGAGTTATGTATTTATAGAGGAAGAGAATTAGGTTAAATCTTGGCCAAGAAATCCATGGAATTATGACTTGAATATTTGATTTGTAATCACATCTTTTTGAATCTTTTTTATTGAAGAAAGTTGCTAAATTGGGAGATTCTTGTCCCCTTGATGTGCACACGAATTGCCAGCATATCTTGAGCTTGTTTGCTTCACCAAAAGATTGAAAAAACATATCTTTATATTTTCCTACAATTTAAATCAATTAAATGAATTAATATTAATAAAAAATCCAATTAATTAATAAAAAATAAGAAAATAAATTCAAATAATCTCAATGGGTCGTGCATAAGCCTTGGATAAAGTTTCAAGAAGAAATTTGATGCCCATTAGCAAAAACAAAGTGTTTTGAGCAAGGTTGACTTTTGCAAATTCACAAAAAATTCCCAACTTTTCCAATGCATATCTTGCTCAATTTTGATCATATTGAAATTCTGGCTGCAGATACTCAATGTCACGTTCAATGTTATGACACCGTATCTGACTTTCTATAAGACAGTAAATATAAAAACAGTAAAGAACACAGTCAATTGTTTACCCAGTTCAGTGTGCAACAACACCTACTCTGGGGGCTACCAAGCCAGGGAGGAAATCCACTATAAGAGATATTAATTCAGGAATAAACCAACCAGTTTATCTCCTTCACTTAAACCTACCCAATGCAACTTCAATCTAAGTACAACTTAAACCTGAGTTCCTACTCACTCCCCCTCAATCACAGCAGTGATACTTAAAACAATTGACTAATGAATTAATGAAGACGCTCTTCAAAACATACACTTGATTATGCTTCACAGCTTTTTAATCAAGCAACACAAACACTCTTTCTTCACAGCTTTGAGTGGTACATAAATCTAACTTGACTTTGCTTCAAAGCTTTAGTCAAGAGACACAAAACACTCTTGCTTCAAAGCTTTGAGTGATACAAATCCCTTACAATTAAAACCTATTCCAAGTCACTTATAACAATGATACTTGCTTGGATTACAATAGTTAAAACTATACAGCTTCTAAATGATCTTCTGTCAAAAGGGATGAATTCCAAACAGCAGCCATGTTGAATATATAGCAGCTGCTTCTTCAGTTAGGGTTTCCACAAAAAGCTAGGGTTAATTCCATTTGACCTTAAGACTTGGTCACTGGACTTTATCAACCAGGTTAGGGTTGAGCTAGGTTAACCCCAAGTCCACGATATTTTCTGTTCTGGAAAGACTGAGTCATTTTCCTGAAAAATCTCAGAATTAACCAAACTGCATAACTGTTAGTTCAGTACAGGATGTCTTAACATTTGTTATGACATCAAAATTCCTGTTTACTGAGAAGACAATAAATGTGATCTTTTTGCAAAATGCTCTGATACACATTCATAAATAGCAGTACCTGTATGCCACTATTTTTCTGCAAAGGTACCGAATAAATCAGTACCTAATAAACTAGAATGTTATGACATCAGTCATGACATTCACACACCTGGTTTTACCAAAAATGCATGCCAATAACTAAACACCTACAAACTCCCCCTTTGGCAGATTTTTGGCTAAAGCCCCTAAGCAACCAGAGAATAGATAGCAGCAGAATAAATATGACTGCAGAAAAATAGGATGTCTATCAAGTAAATAACCACAGAAAATCTCCCCCTCTTTAGCCACAAATGGGTCAAAGATTACATGTACTTAAATGTTTATACAGTCATCCAGAAAAAGTAATGAAAACAACAACTAAAAACTGAACACACTTGCAAACTCCACCAGGAACCAGCATCAACTCCACCAACCTTTAGGCACTGTCCTCTTCAGAGGAGCTACTTTCTTCAGTATTGAGTTGATCTTCAGCAGCACCCTCTTCCCTTCTGTTTCCTTCAGCCTCCTCCTGTTCTAACCTAGCAATTAGGTTTTCTAGAGTCTTTTTCCTAGTCTCCAGCTCTTTGCAGGTCTCTTTCAATACAGCTATAACATCAGATGTTTTGGACTGAGTCTTTACAGATGATGTCTCAGCGGATGTTATAACAATATCAGGAACATGAGATCCCTGAAAAAGCTTGTAGTGTAACCCAAGAGCAGGAGCTCTTTTGCCAGCAGTATCTCTTGCCACCAGGATATCAGGGTATTATGCAAGGATAATTCCACAAAGGAGGGAGGGAAAGGCAATAGGGCCTTTGACAGCATAACTACCAGCATGTTTTAAAGTTTGTTCAAAAATATACCTGCCATAGTCAAAATTAGTCTTGGTTCCCACAACATAAATAAATCTCCCCAATCCTGTGGAGATAGTTGATTTATGGTTTGTAGGGACCCAGTTGGCTGCACCAATCTTGTGCAGGATGGCAAATTTCATGCTTAGTTTGCTGGCATTCAGCTTGCCTTTCAAGGGCCAGCACCTGACTTGTCTTGCTGTGATGGTTTGGCATACTTCATTGTCAGTGACTTCCAGTTCAGGGCAATCCTCATTTGATCTTCCAAGAAATTTGTTAATTTCTGATGGAGAGAAATTAACCCTTCTTCCTCTAACATAAACACATTCAAATTCAGCTGATCTTCCATCAGCATATTCATCAGACAAGTTCACTATAAATTCCTTGACCAGATTCTCAAAGCACTTGGTAAATTTTACCACAATCTTCATCAGTCCAACAGCTTTAATCAGGTCCATGATTTCCTTGCAGTCCATGGCACCATTGTTTAGCTCTCTTTCTAAAGCTATTCTCTTCAAGCAAACATGCTTCCATCTGTTGGCATTGTCAGGATGGTGAAAAGAGATGTTGTCTGTTGGGACTTCAGGAACTCTAGCAATTTTGCTGGAAGGGAGTTTCCTTCTGATAGAAATTTCTTCAGCCTCAATTTCAAATTCTAATTCCTCATCAGAATCAGAAGACTCAGGTTCTTTTCTCTTCTTTGTGATTGGTTGTCTTCCAGTATGCACTTGGGCTTTCACCTTCCCTTTGGACAGACCAGTCTTCACAGATTCTACCCCAGTCTTGCCTTCAGACTTGGATTTCTTATCAGCAGGTTTCTCTTTGGTCATACATTTTGCAGTATTCTGATTACCCTTTCTTTTCATCATTCTCCTAGCTATGCTAGGGTTTACATTGGCAATTAGTTCATTGTCTGAGTATTCCTCATCCACATCAATAACAGGTGGATCAACAGTCTTCTCTGAAGGGTTCTGAATATCATCAAGGATTTCAGATGATTTCTGAATGTTGTCATTTGGTGTCACGACATTCTCAGAGACATCTGCATTGGCTTCAACTTTTGGGCTTGCTGATTTTTGATTTAATGGGACAGAAATCCCCGGTACAGAGTGATTTTCGCTTAGTATTCTTGTAACAAGCCTAGCAATTTCTTGATGTACTTGAGCTGATCCTTCCCTATTTGGTACAGAAGAAGAAGGATGAGAAGGATTACCGGAAGCAGTAGCTTGAGATCTTCCTGCATGCCTAGTTCTCAGCTTTTTGACTTTGGAGGGGTCAGTTGCCATTTCTCTGAGAGGAGTGATCTCCAGGACTTCAGAGTCTATGCATGTGGTGATTGCTAGAGAATCTTGGTCAGATGATGAAGATGAAGTGGTCGCCTTGGTTGAAGATGATGTTTGAGACATTTTTAATGACTTAGAGCACCAGTAGCAATTTGAGAGAAAACTTTGATTGAGAGAAAGGAATAGGTTGCAAAGTCGAGAGAGGTAGGAGGCAAATGAGAGTCTATTCAACTTCTTAATAATTTTGAAAGAATTGGGAAAACATATGATTAACCCACTAAAAATAGACTTAACAAAAATAACTCCTTCAACCCTTGTTTTAAGCAAAATTAATTGCTATAATTTCTCATGTTGGCAAATACCCAACTTGCCCCTCAAGTCTTCAAATTGAATTGTATCAAGATCCTTGGTCAAAATGTCAGCCAGTAGAAGCTTAGTGGCAACATGTTCCAGATTAATTGTTTTCTCTTCTACACGTTCTCTGATTAAGTGATGACTAATACCAATGTGTTTGAAAATGTTGATTATACCCAGATTGTCATAGTGCAGTGTCATAACATCTTGTGTGACATTATACT
The DNA here is from genome assembly GCA_948472305.1 of Vicia faba. Classification (NCBI taxonomy): domain Eukaryota; kingdom Viridiplantae; phylum Streptophyta; class Magnoliopsida; order Fabales; family Fabaceae; genus Vicia; species Vicia faba. Next base: position 1,435,366,640 of record OX451735.1, read on the forward strand.
CAGAGAGCATCTGTGTTATCCAGATAATTTGAGAACAACTACTACTATCTGCAAAGTATTCAGCTCCACCACAAAATTGAAAAGGAAGTATTTTGACATGGATCATAGCTCTGGAAGATTCCTGTATGGTCCTATTTTGTTGAGGAGTTATAGGAGAAGAGAATTCATGACTCATTCCTTCTGAGAAACAGAACTTATTAAACTTGTTGTATCCAAATTCCTTGTCATTATCACTTCTGATTCTGACAATACATCCTTCTTTTTGAGATCTTTTGCACAGGTCTCTAAAAACTTCAAGGTTATTCACCCCATCATAGACATATCTCTTTTTACCAAGCCTTTCCATTTGATGTTCACCACAAACCTTCCTTTTATCAATTTGCAGTCTTGGAATCCTTCTGACTGCTTCCATAGAGATAGTTCTTTTCATTCTTCTTAGATGAATATGGCCAAGTTTTTGGTGCCATAGTTTCACCTCTTTTTCTTCTTTGGTAATAGAACACATAGTGGAGTTATTAGTGTTCTCAGGCTGCCACAAGTAACAGTTATCTTTAGATCTGATTCCTTTCATTACAACTTCTAGTTTTTCATTAATTACAAGACATTCAGATTTTGAGAAGTTGACCTTGAATCCTAGATCACACAATTGACTGATACTAATGAGATTAGCAGTCAGGCCTTTTACCAATAGTACTTCATTCAGGTTTGGAACTCCAGGGCAGTCCAAATTACCAACTCCTTTGATTTCACCTTTAGCACCATATCCAAAGGTCACAAAACTAGTGGTGTGAGGTTTAACATTATTGAGGAGGTTCTTGATTCCAGTCATGTGTCTAGAACACCCACTGTCAAAGTACCAGTCTTCCTTTGCAGAGACTCTCAGGAAAGTGTGGGCTATCAGGGCAATAGCCTTTTTCTTCCATTGAGGAGTGTGTGGTACCTTTTTAGTCTTAGGTTTGACACCTGAGTTTTGATTAGGGTATCCATGCAATTTGAAGCAGAAAGGCTTTATGTGGCCATACCTCCCACAATGATGACATCTCCATCTTTGGTACCTTTTCTTCATATGTCTCTGTTCCTGATGTTGAGAGTTGTGTTGAGACATCTGCTTTGACATTTGTTTATTAGACGTGATCTTCTTGTCTGCACCTGATTTCTTTGCTGCCACAAATCCTAGACCAGACTTGTTTCCCACAGTTTGTCCAACCTGAAGGGTTTCTTCCAATTTGTCTGTTCCATTTGTCAGCATCTTGATAGATTTGGTCATCTGGTTTAGTTTTAAGTTCAGCATTTGAACTTCCCTTTCTAGATGACTTATAGTTTCAAGGTCTGCCCTTTTTTCAGCCTCCAGCTTGATGATGAGTTTTGATTGTTTCTCATTTTGCACACAGACTTCAGTACTTCTGATACACAATTTCTTGTAAGTATCAGCCAGTTCTTCAAATGTTACTTCCTCATCACTAGTGTCACTTTCAGAGGTACAAACACCAGTTAGTGCAGTAACTAGTTTGGCAGATTCTTCTTTAGAATTACTTTCTGAATCATGGTCAGAACAAGTAACAGTCATTCCTTTCTTTTGTTTCTTAAGAAAGGTAGGACATTCAGCTCGAATATGCCCATATCCTTCACAACCATGGAATTGAATTCCTATGCCTTGATTTCCCTTCTCTTCTGACCTTGGTCTTCTGCTGGAACTGTCAATGTCAGAGGGGATGTTATGAACATTCGACCTTGACTTTGGATTTATTCTTTTGATAAGTTTGTTGAATTGTCTTCCAAGCATGGCTATAGCTTCTGAAATATTTTCTTCTTCATCCTCCTTGTTTTCAACATCAGTGTTGGATACAAGTGCTATGCTCTTGTTCTTCTTGTCACCATTTTCAGTGATCCCCATCTCAAAAGTCTGAAGAGACCCAATGAGTTCATCCACTTTCAACTTGCTGATGTCCTGGGCTTCCTCTATGGCAGTTACCTTCATTGCAAATCTTTTAGGCAAGGATCTGAGAATCTTTCTTACCAATTTTTCTTCTGACATCTTTTCTCCCAATGCTCCTGCGGTGTTGGCAATCTCCAAGATGTTCATGTGAAACTCATGAATGGTTTCATCTTCCATCATTTTTAGATTCTCAAACTTGGTAGTCAACATCTGGAGCCTTGACATTTTTACTTTGGAAGTGCCCTCATGGGTAGTTTTGAGAGTGTCCCAAACTTCCTTGGCCAGTTCATATTGATGTACTAGTCTGAATATGTTTCTATCAATTTCATTGAACAAGGCATTTAAAGCTTTGGAATTACCCAGGGCTAACTCATCTTCTTCTTTGCTCCAATCTTCCTCAGGCTTCAGACTGATTGTCCCATCTTTCTCTGTTATGGTGGGATGGTTCCATCCTTTGTCAGCAGCTCTCCAGGCCTTTTTGTCCAGTGATTTTAAGAAGGCAATCATACGAGGTTTCTAGTAGTCATAATTTGATCCATCCAGAATGGGTGGTCTGTTTCCAAAAACTCCTTCTTCGTCCATAGTGCCAGAAAGTGATATCCCTAGATCTCATCCAGTAATACAGGCAGGGTGCCTGCTCTGATGCCAATTGAAATTCTGGCTGCAGATACTCAATGTCACGTTCAATGTTATGACACCGTATTTGACTTTCTATAAGACAGTAAATATAAAAACAGTAAAGAACACAGTCAATTGTTTACCCAGTTCAGTGTGCAACAACACCTACTCTGGGGGCTACCAAGCCAGGGAGGAAATCCACTATAAGAGATATTAATTCAGGAATAAACCAACCAGTTTATCTCCTTCACTTAAGACCTACCCAATGCAACTTCAATCTAAGTACAACTTAAACCTGAGTTCCTACTCACTCCCCCTCAATCACAGCAGTGATACTTAAAACAATTGACTAATGAATTAATGAAGACGCTCTTCAAAACATACACTTGATTATGCTTCACAGCTTTTTAATCAAGCAACACAAACACTCTTGCTTCACAGCTTTGAGTGGTACATAAATCTAACTTGACTTTGCTTCAAAGCTTTAGTCAAGAGACACAAAACACTCTTGCTTCAAAGCTTTGAGTGATACAAATCCCTTACAATTAAAACCTATTCCAAGTCACTTATCACAATGATACTTGCTTGGATTACAATAGTTAAAATTATACAGCTTCTAAATGATCTTCTGTCAAAAGGGATGAATTCCAAACAGCAGCCCTGTTGAATATATAGCAGCTGCTTCTTCAGTTAGGGTTTCCACAAAAAGCTAGGGTTAATTCCGTTTGACCTTAAGACTTGGTCACAGGACTTTATCAACCAGGTTAGGGTTGAGCTAGGTTAACCCCAAGTCCACGAGATTTTCTGTTCTGGAAAGACTGAGTCATTTTCCTGAAAAATCTCAGAATTAACCAAACTGCATAACTGTTAGTTCAGTACAGGATGTCTTAACATTTGTTATGACATCAGAATTCCTGTTTACTGAGAAGACAATAAATGTGATCTTTTTGCAAAATGCTCAGATACACATTCATAAACAGCAGTACCTATATGCCACTATTTTTCTGCAAAGGTACCTAATAAATCAGTACCTAATAAACTAGAATGTTATGACATCAGTCATGGCATTCACACACCTGGTTTTACCAAAAATGCATGCCAATAACTAAACACCTACACATATGAACATGTTCTTGGACATTTTGGAAATGTATTGAAGTCCTCTAACAAATTCCTTTGGTCCCATGTCATTTGGATTTACCAATCTCAAGTTATGGTCTTTGACTTAAAGTGCATTTTGTTGACTTTTGAAATTGACCTATAATGTAGAAATTAATAACTTTTTGTGAGAGCATTTCTTGGACTTGGAATGTGAAGATGAGTTGTTGGAAATGTCATCCCCTTCAAAATGAGCATTGAATGGGATTTTTCTGATGAACCATGAAAAAGTTATGCCTTGGTCAAGTTACAATTGACTTTTCTACTGTCCAAAAATAGTAACTTTTTACATCTTGATGTTTTTTGAGCCATGCTTGTGGAATCATGATCAAGACTTGATCAAATGATGATTGTGGACTCAAAATAATATGTTGACCAAAAATTCTGACTTTTGACTGCAAAATGACCATTTTACCCCTACAATTGACTGTGGATCAAATGAGCTTTTGACTGTGCAAATCTGGCACTGTGAGTCTTGAAACTTGGCATGTAGGTGCTTGAGAATGTTTATGGGCCTATGGGACTTGATTGAGCCATTGAAAACCTCAAATTGCTTGAAGGAACCAAAACCCTAATTTTGACTGGCTTAGGAGGTGGTTTGGACTGTGCAATCCTTGAGTAGACTTGAGCAATTTGAAGATGATTCTTGACAAGCCTTGAAGAATATGAGAGGGAAAATTTTGGGGTACAACAGTTGCCCCTGTTCAATCTTCTTAGACCTGAGGATGTAGATTGGCTTGCGTGCCTTTCGTGATTTGAAGGTGGAAGATGATTGAACACTAGAGTGCCCAGAAATTTGCACTCGCATAGTGGAGTATCAACAATGTGATGTCGGGAATGGGCTTACAGATGCCATTTGGAAAGATGATGAATAGGAGTGGAGATGGGCTTAAAGATGCCATTCGGGGGTGTCGATCGCGTAAGAGATTCATTAGCGAGAACTTGCGTACCTGAGAAAGAAAGATAATTTCCTGGCCTGTTAGAGGTGTTGATCTTCAAACTCATCATGCAGATACTTTCCTGGCTAGTTACAGGTATAAACCTACAATCAATCGCTCACAGATATGCCCTGGCTAGATACAGGTATCGAATCTAGAACTTAAAAAGGTTGATCGAGATAGCTTTCCTGGATGGATACAGGCGTAGACCTCTAATCAGTCGCTCACAGATATGCCCTGGCTAGATACAGGTATTGAATCTGGAACTTAAAAAGGTTGGTCGAGATAGCTTTCCTGGCTGGATACAGGTGTAGATCTCTGACCCGAGGAATAAAGATGACTTCCTGGCCTGTTACAGGTGTTGGTCTTCAGTCTCTTTATGTAGATAACTTTCCTGTCTGGTTTCAGGTATAGATCTACAATCAATCGCTCACAGATATGCCCTGGCTAGATACAGGTATCGAATCTGGAACTTCAAAAGGTTGGACGAGATAACTTTCCTGGCTGGATACAGGTGTAGATCTCTGACCTGAGAAATAAAGATAACTTTCTGGCTTGCTACAGGTATTGATCTTCAATCTCTTCATGTAGATAACTTTCTTGTCTGGTTTCAGGTATAGATCTACAATCAATTGCTCACAGATATGCCTTGGATAGATACAGGTATCGAATCTGGAACTATGGAAGTTGATAGTAATCATCTTTTGATTGACCTTTTTCCTGAAAAGGAAAAACATTAGTTGCATGCAATATCATGATGCGTGAAATGCATGATGTTCTCAAAATGAGATTTGTATGATATAATGCGTATATGCAGGTATCATGATGTATGAAAATGTGATGTTTATGAATGTATCTTCGTCTAGGAAAATAAATCCTTGACAAATGCCGGGAAGTTAAATCCTGGGCTGATGTTGAAGAGTAAAGTTCTTCATTTTCGCTGAGGATGATGATTGCAAGAATAAACCGGTAGGAGAAGATGACTTTGTTGGGGGATAAACCTGGTGAAGAGATTACTCTGCGGGGAATTACTCTGTGGAGAAGAGATGCTTTGCTGAGGTTTTAATGATAACTCCGCTGGGGATTCTGTTGATATGCTTTGTTGGGAAATTTGATGATAGACTCCGCTGGGGGATAGGAAGAACTTCGCTGAGGATGATCTTTCTGTTGCAAATTGGCTGAGGATAACCCAGTTAGACCCTGGTGGGGAATAACCTTCTGAATATGGCTGGGGAGACGCATTTGCACTCTGCAGGGGATAAGCTTCCAGAATCTACTGGGGAGATGGTTCAACTCTCCTGGGGAAACTTTCTCTCTTTTTTTTATTAGACTGCGCTGGGGAAATGGCTCCACGGGGTGTCTGTATTCCGTCGGGGAACAATCTTATATTTCGTTGAGGAATATTAAGATTGCCGGGGATGCTTGCTGAGGAATATCTATACTCCGCTGGGGAATGATAATATTTACTGGGGATATCCAACTTTCTTAGGGCTGACAATAGCCTATCTCTGCTTGGGGAGAGCATTGTTGACTTGCTGGAGATACTGTGCCTTTTTAGGGATGATGGGGGACTAACTCTGCTTCGGGAGTGAAGGTATCTTGGTCATGTTCTTCAGCCGAACCTACCTTGGTACCTTGGTGAACGAAGCAACTAGATCGCTTAGACAATTCTTATTGCCCCTGTTTCCGATGTCACCCGTAATTAGTCCTTTGTTTCGTATGCAAATATTTATGATCAGCAATTAATGTCAAATGCATATATCAAAAATGAACATTGGATGTTCTTTGCAAGACAAAACAGATAAAGAAAAAATATTTGATAATTTGTCTAAAAAAATGAACTTGTATTGACTTTGAAATTTGCCTGTAAATAGGCGTTTTGTATACAAGAGGCTGACGTCCTAGTAAGAGAACGCCGCCGAACAATAGAGTATATACAATTTGTGAAAAGAAAACAAAACAGCTATGTGAAAAATCCCACTGGGTTCCAACTCTGTTATCGCCTTTATGTCTTCAAGCGTCTCATCACTTTGCTGCTTAGTTGGAGATGAAGCTGACTGATTGGTGCCGTCTGAGCCTGATAGTTGATACCGAAGTCTGGATGCAGGGTGATCCAATGAGACATAGTATTACGCTTATCCCTAATTTTTTCCTGGACCGCCCTTTCGGGTTTTCAGTCCACTGGGATACCCTTTTTTTCCCAAGCCGCCTTTTCAGGTTTTCGACTTGCCGGGTGTACAGTTTTTTTTTATCCCTTATTTTTGCCAGAACCCTTTTGGTTCGCCGGGAAGCCCTTATTTTTGCCTAGGCCAGTCGACCTAGCGGGTCTTTAATCATGCGTAGTATCTTTTTACTATGTCTGCATTGGCGGGGTGAGGAAGGTCGTCACCATCCATGGTGGTTAGAATCATAGCTCCTCCTGAGAAGATATGCTTAACCACAAATGGCCCTTCGTACGTAGGGGTCCATTTTCCCCTGGGATCACCTTGAGGAAGAATGATGCGCTTGATTACCAGGTCTCCGACTTGATACTCTTGCCGTCTGACTTTCTTGTTAAATGCCTTGATCATTCGTTTTTGATACGTCTGACCATGACAAATAGCAGTAAGTCTCTTTTCGTCGATTAAGTTCAATTGATCAAGTCGGGTCTGGATCCAGTCGTCTTCGCTCAAACCTGCATCCTTCATTATCCGGAGAGAGGGTATCTGAACTTTAATAGGCAAGACTGCCTCCATGTCATAGACCAAGGAAAAGGGAGTTGCCCCTGTTGACGTTCGTGCTGAGGTACGGTACCAATGAAGAGCAAACGGTAACATCTCGTGCTAATCCTTATAGGTCACTGTCATCTTCTGCACAATCTTTTTAATATTCTTATTAGCTGCTTCAACAACCCCATTCATCTTCGGACGGTAGGGAGAAGAGTTGTGGTGCTGTATCTTGAATTGCTCGCAGAGCTCAGTGATCATCTTGTTGTTAAGATTGGTACCATTATCCGTGATGATCCTCTCAGGTACACCGTATCGGCAGATCAGGTTATGCCGAATGAACCGTGCCACGACATTCTTGGTTACGGTGGCAAAGGAAGCTGCCTCAACCCACTTCATAAAGTAATCAATTGCTACCAGAATGAAGCGATGTCCGTTGGATGCCGTAGGTATGATCTCGTCATATCAATGCCCCACATTGCAAAAGGCCAAGGTGCTGTCAAGACGTTCAAGGGGACTGGAGGAACATGCACCTTATCAGAATAGATCTGGCATTTGTGACACGTCCGGGAATGTTGATAACAGTCGGCTTCTATTGTGGACCAGTAATATCCTGCCCGAAGGATTTTCTTTGCCATGGTATGTCCATTGGAATGCATTCCGAAGGTACCTTCATGCAGCTCCGCCATGATCCTTTCTGCTTCAGTCTTATCCACACAACACAGTAAGGTTGAATGATGGTTTCGTTTGTAGAGAATGTCATTACTGAGGAAGAACTTTGTCGCGAACCTTCTTAAAAACTTCTTGTCATTAACGGATGCACCCTCGAGAGATTCTTGGGTTTCCAAGTACCTCTTTACTTCATGGTACCAAGGTTTTTCTGTTACCTCTTCGGTCTCAAGATCACAGCAATGTGCAGGTTCATCCAATTTCCAAATGATGATCCGGGGAGCCTCGTTGTCCCATTTGACTTCGGATTACCGGTATTTCGTTCTTATTTTTGTTTGATGATGAGTAAAATTGAAAACTTGTGCAATATTTCTTCTCTTCTGCCTTTACCTTGCTTTGTTTGAACTGTGACCTTCAAATACTTTTCTCTCTTCTTCTTTACTGCTTCTGCATGTTGGGTTGTTTCCTGGATGCCTTGAATGCTTTACCGTTACCTGGACATGTTGAAATGGTTTGACAGTGTTGATGCTTTTTCTCTTCTTCTCAACTATGCTTCTGTATGCTTTTTTGTTGACCAATGATGATATAATCTGAGGCCTGATGGTATTTGGACTTTGGTTGGACAGTTTTTGTGATTTTCTGATCTTTTAGGCCATACTCTTGGTTTATGCTGGTTTAGCAGGTTTTATGGTCTAATGTTTGACAGTAGGTGGAAGGTTTTGGTAATGGTTATGGTTTTATCGTTTAGGCCATATGTTTTACTGGTTTTAATGCAGTAGGTGACCTTGACATGGTTTGGTAGTTTTCTGGTTTAATGGTTTAGGATGGTACTGGTTTGGTGATATTATGCAGGTTAATGGTTTAGGCCATAAGGTTGTGATATGGTTTAGGCCAAGGTTTTATGGATGGTACAGGTTTGGTGATATTATGCAGGTTAATGGTTGTAGGCCATATTTGTTTGAAAATGGTTATATGGTTTTTGGTTTGACAGTAGATTCTACTGGTTTTTGTTTTGTTTAGGCCATAAGACAACAGGTTCTGGCCTTAACAGGGTATCTGGGTTTTTAGGCCAAGAGGTTTTTGTGTTTGACAATTTTTTGAGTGTTGGAGGCTTGAAGGTGGATTCAACTCTCTGAATTTTTGAAGGGGGTTTGATGTTATGTTATATCAGGTTTCTTGGGCTTTGAGAGAAATGGTTTGTATATTTGACAATTTTTAGTGTGGAAGGCCTTTTTTGCAGGTTATGAACTCTTGACCATTTGAAGGGGTTTGTAATGTTGTATATAACAATTGCTGGCCTGGTTTACGTTATAGGCTTATGGTATATTTTAATATATTTTCCTTGGCCTTCTGCACATCTGCTTCATCCAGTTTTGTTTAGTATTCTATTTTCATGCTTTTCATTTCTTACTGAGTTACTGCTGTTCTGTTTCTATCCTCTTCCTGCCTAAACCAAAACCTGTAAAACCAAACTTCTATCTCTCTTCTCTCTCCTCAATACAAATTAGACATAAAAATGATATGTTATGTATTTGTTCTGAAAAAGCAATAGTGCTGGAAAATGATGTAAATGGAAATGTTTTTGCTTGCATATATTGATTTGAACTGCATATTTGCTCTTTGTCCATGCAATGTAACAGTAAGGAGCCTATGCAATTTGGCTTCTTCCCACCTTTAGCATGTTAACGTTGCATTTCTTTTGAACATGTAATTTGTTTAAGCATATGCTGTTGCTTTATGCTTTTGAAATATGCATGGGATTTGAAAATGTGCAATTGATTTAAAAAATGAAGTTTACAATAAAAATGCAATTTTGACAAAAGAAATGAATTTGTGCATATTTAAATTTGTGCATTCATTTTGAAAATAAAAATTCACCCCTTTTTGTGAACCGGGAGAAATCCCGTGATTTGCAAAAAGGGTAAAACTGATTCCAGCCGTTTGCTTTTAATGATGAACGCTTAAGATTAATTTCTGCTTTTAATTATTTATTTATTTCTAACTTTTTCTTTTAATTGTTTTTGCAGGTAAAATTAAATGAGCAGACAAAGAAGCATTGAATAGAAGATGAAGATTTAGAATTTAGAAAAAATTAGAATAGTTTTTATTTTACTTTAAGCATTTTATATAATTGTTATTGTAAATATTTTTTGTAAATAATACAATATTTAAATAACAATTGTAATAATTAGAATAAAGTAAATAAAATTCCAATATTTTACCAATTAATTCTTTCTTCTTTCCAATTATTTGTTTATCGTTTATAATTCTTTAAATTATATAGTAACTGAAAATCAATTTCAATTACTTAAATTCAGAATAATAAACAAATAAATAAACATCATTGATCAATTAATAACTTCAATTATTTACTTCACTATTTTTAATTCTTCTAAATTATAATAACTGAAAATAAAATTTCAACTATTTAAACTTAGAACAATAAATAATTAAATAAACATTGCTTGATCAATTAATAAACTCCTTTTCAAATATTTATTTTATTATTTATAAATCTCTAAATTATATAATAATTGAAAATAAATTCCAATTATTTAAATTTAAGATAATAAATAATTAATAAACACTGTTTTAGCATGGATCGATTAATAAATTTAGCGTTCAAAAATAAACAGCTCTCGACTCGAAAAAGTTATGAATTTCAACCGCTTTGAAAAATTGAAAAAAAATAGGTCAAAACACTTGCAACGTAATGATGCAGATGGGAGATGGTATCTTAGGTCAAAATTTGGGGTACAACAGCTGCCCCTATTTAAGTTTCTTCTATCCGGAGATATGAAGATTAAAATCTTCGTTTCGACGAGATTGAAGGTACTTAAATACATAATACGCAAATTTTGTCCTAAGATGCCGCCATTATGCTTGATATGAATGTAGTAATTGAATTCACAGAGAAACATATTGTATGAGACAAGACAATGTTGGAGAAATTAAACACCAACAAAACACAGGGACATGGATTATACACTACTGGGGAAACGAGCCATCGATTTCAAATGACAGACTCTTGACGGCGAATAAAATTGAGGGAATACGACCTCTGACTCTAACAAAGAAGGCATCTTGCATTGGCCATAAAATAGATTATTGACCCAAAACAGTGAGTTCACAACTCAAGGTCGAAGATAGACAAAAAGTATCAATCTTGCTGATGATGGATTACCGACTTCTGAAGGTAATGATTCATGACAAACTTCTCTGTGAGATTTCCGGAGATATACTCATTAATGCTGATATAATAATAAGATTGTAGATACGCAAGCTGCTCAAATAAAGAAGCTGCCACTTGCCGTCTTCCCAAAAACTATGACATACAAGCTGCTCAAATAAAGAGGCTGCCACTTGCTGTCGTCCAAAAAACTATGACATACAAGCTGCTCAAATAAAGAGGCTGCCACTTGCTGTCGTCCAGGGGTGTCAATAACACACAAGCTGCTCAAATAAAGAAGCCGCCACTTGCTGTCGTCCAGAGGTGTCAATAACACACAAGCTGCTCAAATAAAGAAGCCGCCACTTGCTGTTTTCCAAAGAAAATACCAATAACATACAAGCTGCTCAAATAAAGAAGCTGCCACTTGCTGTCTTCCAGAAAAATAATAACGTACAAGTTGCTCAAATAAAGAGACTGCCGCATGCTGTTTTCCAAAATAATAACGCACAAGTTGCTCGTGAAGAGCTGCCACTTGTCGTTTTCCAAAAACAATAATAACGCACAAGTTGCTCGTGAAGAGCTGCCGCTTGTCGTTTTCCAAAAACAATAATAACGCACAAGTTGCTCGTGAAGAGCTGCCGCTTGTCGTTTTCCATAAGATAATAATGACACACAAGTTGCTCGTGAAGAGCGGCCTCTTGTCGTTTTCCAAAAACAATAATAACGCACAAGTTGCTCGTGAAGAGCTGCCGCTTGTCGTTTTCCGAAGAGTAACTCAGAAAGAAGTTGCGATGACACTGGCAGAGAATAAAAATCTTCGTCAAAGGGAATCATGAATCAATCCTTCCCGAGGAGATCACATACTTAAATGTGCAAACTAAATGCACCATTCGTCTAGGTCGCGATTTCACCGGGGAAAATCAATGAGATAGCCTACGCAAGAGACAACAACTTCATCCAGGAATAACTAGAGAGAAAACAGTCAAACAAGACTCTACCCAATGAGAAAGCAACTCGATCGGGGAATTCATCCTATCCAGAAATGGACAAGGTGAGCTAAATCAAAAATCATCCACGAGGATTAGCTCAGTTGGGGAATTTAGAAAGGAAGCACCTTTTCTGCCTAAGCTGACCTTCTACTTGGAAAGAAACATGTACGTTGTTAGAATAAACAGAGTACAACCAAAATCAACGACAAATGTGAATATGCATGCGTGATATGAGTGTAAATGAATACATGAATGTTATGCTGACAAAACAGACAGACGGAATAACTTGAAGATAATAAGATGTCACAGCATAATAGATACTCGGCCAATCTTGAAAAAGACGGAAAATAGCTGGAACTGGAACCCCAAAGCAACGTCGGAGCGTAGCACGCCACAAGGCTCAAGTCTTCTGAGGAGAAAAGTATTCAAATCCAATCTTCTAACACCAATAGACTACTGGCATGAGACAAAGCGTACCACACTTCAGAAATCTGCTTAAATGATAACCAAAACAACACTTAACTGGAACAACTGGGGAGTCACCAAACTTAGCACCACTAGAACCAAGAGTGTACACAACCAACACCTCATGACGGTTTTGAAAGAAAACAAGTTCATCATGCAAGGATAAACTACTGTATGGTTTTGCATTTCATGGCTTGACCATCCTCGGAACAACTGTTAATATTCCTTTCATTACATTTTAAAAATAAGAATACTTTAAATAACTTTGTTTCAAATATTGCCGAAAAAATTAAAATTTTGCCCACAAAAGGTAAATGCTCAAATTTCATTAATAAGATGGCAGTTCGCTAACAACGCGACTCCAACGGTTGACAAAAGTTTGGGAAATAGTACATGAAATAAAAAGGTTACACAAAAACAATGATCACTATTCTCCCTAACAACTTCAAATTCCAAAATGTGCTCAAGTGCCAGGACTGGTCTGACCAAAAGCTCGCCTAAGCGAAATATTTCTTGACTGCATCGACATTCAAAGGGCGCGGGAGCTCGTCACCGTCCATATTGGTGAGAATCAAAGCACCTCCAGAGAAAACTTTCTTAACGACATACGGTCCTTCATAATTCAGATCCCACTTGCCCCTAGAATCAGGTTGGAAAGATAATATCTTCTTGAGCACAAGGTCACCTTCTCTGAACTCGCGAGGTCGAACCTTCTTATCAAAAGCCTTCTTCATTCTCTGCTGATACAATTGACCGTGACACAAAGCTGTCAACCTATTTTCTTCGATTAAATTCAACTGATCATATCTACTTTGACACCATTCAGCCTCAGAAATTTTAGCTTCCATCAACACTCTCAGAGACGGAATCTCAACCTCCACGGGGAGTACTGCTTCCATACCATAAACCAGGGAAAATGGGGTTGCGCCTGTTGAAGTTCGAACTGAAGTACGGTATCCATGCAGAGCAAACGGAAGCATTTCATGCCAATCTTTATAAGTTACCACCATCTTCTGGACAATCTTTTTGATGTTCTTGTTAGCAGCTTCAACAGCCCCGTTCATCTTCGGTCTGTAAGGAGAAGAATTATGATGTTCGATCTTGAACTCTTCAAAAAGTTCTCTCATCATCTTGTTATTCAAATTCGAACCATTATCAGTGATAATCTTGCTTGGGATACCGTATCGACAAATGATCTGATCCTTGATAAATCTGACTACCACCTGTCTAGTTACATTAGCACAAGATGCTGCTTCCACCCATTTAGTAAAATAATCGATCACTACCAAGATGAAACGATGACCATTTAAAGCTTTGGGTTCAATCATTCCAATCATATCAATGCCCCACATAGAGAAAGGCCAAGGTGAAGAGATAACATTGAGGAGAGTCGGTGGCACATGCATCTTGTCCGCATAAATCTGGCATTTGTGACATTTCTTCACATACTTGCAGCAATCAGATTCCATTGTCATCCAATAGTAACCAGCTCTCAACATCTTTCTAGCCATTGCATGTCCGTTGGCATGAGTGCCAAAAGATCCTTCATGTACTTCTTGCATCAGCATGTCTGCTTCACGTCTGTCTACACATCTGAGCAAGACCATGTCATAATTTCTCTTATACAAAACTTCTTCATTGAGGAAGAAACTGCTTGCTAATCTTCTCAACGTCTTCCTATCTTTATTGGACGCCCCAAGCGGGTACTCTTGAGTCTGAAGAACACGTTTAATGTCATAGAACCACGGTTTGTCGTCGGTGACCTCTTCTACTGAGAACACATGAGCAGGTCTATCAAGGCGCATAACTCTGATCGTAGGCACGTCGTTCCAACCATTCACTTGAAACATTGAAGACAAAGTAGCTAAAGCATCAGCCATTTGGTTCTCATCTCTAGGGATATGATGTAATTCCACTTTGTTGAAGAAAGTTAACAATCTTCTAGCATAGTCTCTGTAAGGGATCAAACCAGGATGACGAGTCTCCCATTCTCCTTTGATTTGATTAATTACCAATGCCGAATCTCCGTAAATATCAAGAATCTTAATCCTTAGATCCACTGCTTCTTCGAGACCCATAATACATGCCTCATATTCAGCCATGTTATTTGTGCAGTCAAACTTCAATCTCGCCGTGAACGGGATGTGAGTTCCTCGGGGAGTGACGATGATTGCCCCAATTCCATTTCCATAAGAATTCACAGCTCCGTCAAATATCAATCCCCAATGCGATTCGGGATCAGGTCCTTCTTCAGGTAACGACTCTTCACGATCTTTAGCTTTCAAGTACATAACATCTTCATCTGGGAAATCAAACTTGATGGATTGATAATCGTCAATTGGTTGGTGAGCCAAATGATCGGCTAAAATACTCCCTTTGATTGCTTTCTGAGTGTGATACTCAATGTCATATTCAGATAACAACATCTGCCAACGGGCTATTCTTCCAGATAAGGCGGGCTTCTCAAAGATATACTTGATCGGATCCATTTTGGAGATCAACCAAGTGGTGTGGTTAATCATATACTGGCGCAGACGGCGAGCAGCCCAAGCTAAAGCACAACAGGTTTTCTCAAGCAATGAGTATCGAGACTCACAGTCTGTGAATTTCTTACTTAAATAATATACGGCATGTTCCTTTCTTCCAGTCTCATCTTGTTGACCAAGCACACATCCCATAGAGTCTTCCAATATAGTCAGGTACATAATCAAAGGTCTTCCTTCCACCGGAGGAATCAAAATGGGAGGTTCAAGCAAATATTCTTTGATGCTATCAAAAGCTCCCTGACAATCTTCTATCCACACATATCCTTGGTTCTTTCAGAGAAGCTTGAAAATCGGCCCACAGGTAGCAGTCATATGAGATATAAATCTGGAAATATAGTTCAATCTCCCAAGGAATCCTCTTACTTGTTTTTCCGTCTTGGGTGCGGGCATTTCCCGAATAGCTTTGACTTTATCAGGATCTACCTCAATACCTTTCTGACTGACAATGAAACCCAGAAGTCTTCCAGATCGAACACCAAAAGTGCACTTATTGGGATTCAGACGGAGTTTATACTTTCTCAAGCGCTGGAATAACTTCAACAAGTGTTCCAAATGATCTTCCTCAGTCTGTGATTTGGCAATCATGTCATCCACATACACTTCGATCTCCTTATGCATCATGTCATGGAACAAAGCAGTCATGGCCCTTTGGTATGTTGCGCCAGCATTCCTCAAACCAAACGGCATAACCCGATAGCAAAATGTTCCCCAAGGTGTAATGAAAGCTGTCTTCTCCATATCTTCTGGTGCCATCTTGATTTGATTGTAACCAGAGAAGCCATCCATGAAAGAAAAGACTTTGAACTTTGCGGTATTGTCGACCAATATGTCAATGTGCGGTAATGGGAAGTCATCCTTTGGGCTAGCTCTATTCAGATCTCGATAGCCTACACACATTCGAACTTTGCCATCTTTCTTAGCAACAGGCACTATATTGGCTAACCACTGAGGATAGACCGATGTAACAAGGAAACCTGCATTAATCTGCTTCTGAACTTCTTCTTTGATCTTGTCAGCCATATCGGGACGAGTCCTTCTCAACTTCTGCTTAATCGGTGGACATTTAGGTCTCAACGGTAAACGATGCTCCACAATATTGTTGTCCAAACCTGGAATATCTTGGTAGGACCAAGCAAACACATCAACATACTCTTTGAGAAGCTCCAACATTTTCTCTTTGACCTCTGGGATAAGCAATTCTCCGACTTTGACTTCCTTTTTATCTTCTTCATCACCCAAATTGACCAACTCTAAAGGTTCTTCAAACGGCTGAATAATCTTCTCATCACGCTCAAGCAAACGAGAAATTTCAACAGGAACCTCTTCACTATCCTCTTCTTCGGCTCCGAACACAGGGAATTCAAAGTTGGGAGAGAGCACTGGAACATTGTTTTCAATGGTTAAGTCAAGGATTAATCTGCACATATGATTATGCTTTATTTTAGAAATCGATTAATATGAATGAAACAAAAAGTTATTATATTTTCCTATTACTACCAATTAATTTTCATTACTATTTTCCCAGAAAAAGTGCAAAATAAAACAGTAGTGGACAAAATAACATTTTTATTCATGAAGGGAAATATTTGAAACAAAGAGCCCATAAATTTTCTCTTTTTCCTTGGGCAGAGCAAAAGGATTTATTTTCAACATAGCCCGACACAAATACTTTTCGCCTTGGGCAGAGCGAAAGTTTTTTTCAAAAAAACATTACTCAGAAATGTGCATCACAACAGGAACATCAACAGCAATCCAGTTCTGGAAAACCACTCCATGCGTTACAAAATCCAGTTTTAGAAAACATGTGAAGTGTTGGATGATGCATGATATGCAAAAGAGAGTTTTTATTTGACTTTCACAGAACTCAAGATATTAAGTTGTAAACATCAAAGTGTGAAGATAGAAGATGAATTTTAAATTGGCTCCAAACCTTGATCAAGTTATCATCAAGATCAATCATCCATTTTGGTGGATTAGGGTTTTCGCCCTATCAACACCCAAGATCCATTGAGCTTGACGAAACTTGTGATGTTTACAAAGAAAGACCTCCAAATTCCTTCAAAGTCAAGTGAAAAGGGTTTTATGGATGCATGAATTCATGACTATGCAACAACCACAAGCAAGTTCACAAACATGGGGTTCAAAGGTTCAACGTTTCAGCATGGAGTCAAGGGTAAAGCCCACCCCAAGGTATTGTACTAACGGTTCAATCACACCTGTAAGACAAGGTTCTAAGAGTTCCCAGAGTCTACATTCCTCCTTCGGATATTACCAACGTCTCGATTACTCAATAATTAGCAATATTCTCAAGAGAAACTCATCTGAGCGTAGTGTTGTACCCCAAAATTTGCCCTTCCATATTCTTCAAGAAATTGCCAAGTCAAGCTGCAAAATTCCCCAAGGGGTGCACAGTGCAAAGATCTCCCACACAGTCAAAACTAGGGTTTGTGTTCTGATCAAGAAAATGAAATTTCCAAAGGCCCAATCAAGTCTCACATTCCTACAAATATGGTCAAGTATCCTCATATCAAGTTTCAAGGCATTCAGCACAAAATTGCACAGTCAAAAACCCTAATTGCACTACAGTCAACTGTAGGGGCAAAATGGTCATTTGACAGTCAAAAGTTCAAATTTTTGGTCAACATATCATTTTTAAGCCACAAACATCATTTTATCAATGCTTGATCATGATTCTCAAAATTTGGCTCAGAAATCATCAAGATGCAAAAGTTTCCTTATTTGGACAGCTGAAAAAGTCAACTGAAATTGACCAGGGCATAACTTTCACATGGATTATCAGAAAAATTCCATCCAAAGCTCATTTTGAAGAGAAAGACATTTCCTACAACTCATCTTCATACTTCAAGTCCAAGAAATGCTCTCACAAAAAGTTATCAATTTCAACATTATAGGTCATTTTCAAAAGTCAACAAAAAGGGACTTTAAGTCAAAGGCCATAACTTGAGATTGATAAATCAAAATGACATGGGACCAAAGACATTGGTTATAGGACTCAAAGACCTTTCCAAAATGTCCAAGAACATGAGAAAAGCTTAAAAATTGAGCAAGTTATGCCTTGTGGAAGTTGGGAAATTTTTGGATATTTTGAAAAGTCAACATTGATTCAAATAACCTAAAATTCTTAATGGGCCCATTTTTCTTCCATAATTCATCATCCATAACATGTGCACGACCACTTGGCCCAAAGGGAAGTATTTTCTCATTTTTTATTTATTTATTTGAATTTTTATTTATAATAATTCACTTAAATCAATTAAATATGTGAAAAATATTTAACTTAACCTAACAAATCTTTTTGTAGATGTTTTAGCCTCAAGATTTCGTGCTTGTACCAATATGGAAAGATTTGGGTTGATTGGCTTGATTTTGAACCAAAAACACATGGAAAAAGATATGAAAAAATCTTAGAAAATCAAATCTCCAAAATCAATGAATGCAATGGATTTGATTGATTTTTCTTGACCTAATTCACTACTAAATATGCCAGGATCACAACCCTAATGAGGATACACACTAAGCTGCGCAGAAAGGCATCAATAGAACTTGAAATTTTCTCTAAAAAAGTCAAAACTGAAAGTTCACTTCCAGGGCGATTCAAGACCTAATGCTTGTTCCATTGGCTTCCTTGAAGGTCACTGGACATATTCCAATCAAAAACAACAATCAAAACGCAAGGAATTGGTATACAGCATTCAAGATATCCCATGAAAAATTCATAATCGTACTTTGACATCTATGCATTTTCATTACATTTTATTCATTGATTCTTGTTCCTTGAATGATTCTGAAACTAACCAATACATTTAATTGTCTTTTTATTTGCTATACGCGATTATGCCAGGTTTGAGTTTTAGGGTTTGCAGAGTTTGAAATTGGGGATTTTGAAACGAGGAAAAATTGGAACCTTTGGCCACTACCATTAGAATCATCATGACTGGACGAAGAAGATGCAACACTCGCGATCAATTTATGAACACTATAGGCCTAATCGCTATTTTCTAATAGCAGGCCTAAGAGAACATATAAGAAACCGTTGCCTAATGTTTTATATTTCAGGGATGATGAAGAAGATGAGTCCGTGGCACACGATGATAGGTTGATTCAAATCTCGCGCGCGTTTCCAAAGCCATTGACCATTTTCTTTTATAATATTTATTTGTTATATTAATATACAGATAAATAAAGCGCTTCAGTGGCAAACATGTTGGTTGGAAAGGTACATGACCTGGGTTCGAGCCCCAGGTCTTTCATGTTTCCATATTATTTTTCAATTTCCAATCATATGCAGTTTCAATGATAAAGCGTATCATGCACCTTCTCCACCAAACCATCCACGCGTCCATCAGAATCAAACCAAAGGCATAGAGTGGAGGAACACCATAAACTCAGGTCAACATTGCTACACGCTAGTGGGAAAGTCAAACGGACCTGAAGGACATTGGGCCTGAATTACCAAGGCCAAACCTCCTATTTGGGGACTACCACCCCCCCTGGTTTGCAATTTTTTATATTTTCCTTATATTTTATTTTCAATTATTATTTTATTTTCTTTATTGTTTTGAATTAATTAATTATTTTCATTAAATTATAAAATATCACAAAAATCAGAAAAGATAAAAAATATAATAAATATTTTTATTTTAATATTTCTTGTAAATAAATGCATGTAAATTAATTAGTTTAAATTAGGGTTTTAATTTTAATTCCTTTCATAATAAAATCTAAAAAATATAGAACTAGGTTTAATAAATGTTTTATTCCTTTTTAATTTTTTCCCTTACACAATAATATTATTTATTTTATTTATTTTCATATTTAAATTTGCATGTAAAAAATTAGGTTTAATTTAGGTTTAATTCTAATGTTTTCTTAATAAATTAAAATAAAATAGAATTAGGGTTAGCGTTTAATTGCCATTAATTTTTTCTATTAAATCCTAAAATATTAAAAATACCCAAAACAAGTTCTTTCTTTCTTTTTTTTAATTTATTAATTTCTCATTAATTCAATTTTTGCAAAAGGGTCCAACGCCCTCGTTTCGTTCTTAATTTCTTATTAATTCGTGTATTTATTTTATTTTCATTATAATAATTATGTATCTCTCCCGAAGCCATGTAATTACTTCTCGTACTTTTAATTTATTTATTTTTCTGTCAAATCGGGTCCTGGTTAATTTTGGCGATGTGGACCCGCGCCTTTTGTAATAGCTTTAGATCTTTACTTTCCCGCAGACACTTTAACTATTAATCAAAAGCATGAAAGAATGTATGGACGAAATAAAATCAAGCGTAGAACACCAATAACATGACAAGACAAATACAAATGAAAATGACACACAAATCACACACCACCCCTAGGGTACGCCTCACTGTTGCCTTGCCTTCGAAAGGTGATCGTCGAGTAGAGGATGTCTTAGTAAGTCCTCATGATCCGGGAACCTGGCATGAGGGTAGCTTCTAAGGTGTCTTCCCATTGCTCTGGTGATCACCATGTCCCGAACCTCAAATTGACCCGAACACCTCCAACGGTGGTGCTACCTACCTCTCAATGGTGGGATGACACTACTTTAAGGACATTTACACAGACGAATTCCTTAGGGTAGGTAGACGACTCTAGATACTTGCTCTAAATTTCAAAACAAATCAAAAATACTTTTCACACCAACACATTTTCAAAAAGCTTTCGAAAGTAATTTTTCAAACACTCTTGAGGACCGATACAAGAGTCGAACTGGAATTTTCAAAGAAACTTTTTAAAACCCACATTGAAAAGCAAACAAACCATTTTTGAAAACACAATGAGCAAGTATCTAAGAGCCCATGGATAACCATGGATAGAAAGGGTGCTAACACCTTCCCTTTCTATAACCTACCTCCCGAACCGAGAGCAATCTCTTTAAGGAATTTTTCTGTGCTTTTGTCCTTTCCATTTGGAGAAAATAAAAGACGGTGGCGACTCTTGCTTCCGCGACATTTCGCGAACCAGCGTTAAACAGTCAGTTCCAGATCCACCGATCACAGAACTGGCGACTCTACTGGGGACCAAACTTAAAGTGAGGTGTACCTTAGGGCTAGTTCATAACTGTGTTTTCAATTGTATTGATTTGTTTGCTTTACTATTGTGGGTTGCATCGGAGTTACATAGATCCTAACCCGGATCTGGGGATACCCTGTTTAGGTAGTATAAGCTGTGAGGGACCTGTCCAGCGTAGACCGACACAGGTGAAGCAGTGGCTACGTTGGTGTGGCACCTTGGTCTGTACCGATATCCCTTGTGTCGCAACGAGGAGAATATGGGTCTTCTAAGGAGTCATTAAGCACCAACAACCTTAGAACCTTAATTGAGACAACTTGGCCTTTAGAATTGTAGCAGTATGCTACGCCCATTGAGGCTAAACTCTCGTGATGGTTCTGGCCGCAAGAAAAGATTGCGATGTTGGAGTTATGACCGATTGAGGGTAGTCAATGATATTGGGATCCTCTAAGAACCCGGTTACTTTTGATTAGGACAGGTATGAACCAACAAACTGAAAGAGGGTAGTACCTAGACCTCATGCTGGCCTAAACTTTAGGGGCTTGCCTTGTGTGACTTGTGTGCCTTACCATGTTTGCCTTTGTATCTGTATGTGGTGTGCTTTATCATAACATCATAGCATCATGAGCATTGCATGCATCCTGCATAAGGACTGACCATTTCAAAGACAAGAGGGTTTCACCTTTGCTCTGTTTTGTAGGACATTATGATGCCTGTGCGAAGGAATACTATCCGGTTCAACTTTGTTCGTTCACCTGAGTTGCTTGATGAGTTGGTTAGCAGAATTCCAAATACCACTTCCTTCATTCAGAGGCATGGTTCTCTTCTCATTTTAGTCACTGCAAAGCGGGATCAACAGTTGATGAGTGTTCTGACCCAGTTCTATGACCCTCTGTACCAGTGCTTCACCTTTCAAGACTTCCAGCTGGTCCCTACCCTGGAAGAGTTCTCTGATTTGCTTGGTATCCCTATCTTGGATCAGACTCCCTTTACTGGTTGGGAAAAGACTCTCAAGCTTGAGGAGGTTGCTGCAGCTCTCCGTTTGACCCATCAAGAGGTAACAGACAACTGGGTAACTAGAAGTGGAGTTAAGGGTTTCTTGGCCAAGTTTCTAATGGGTAAAGCTAACAGTTTCTGGAATGACCTGGATTTTAGGGCATATGAAGACATCTTGGCTCTCCTAATCTATGGGTTAGTCCTGTTTCCTAATCCTGACAACTTCATCAATGTCATTGCCATAAGGATCTTTATGTCTCAGAATCCCGTACCCACTCTCTTGGGTGACATCTTGCAACAACTTCATGCTCGTACTACCCGAAGACGAGGAACCCTGTGGTGTTGTATCCCTTTGTTGGTGAGGTGGTTTATTTCGCACCTCCCTAAGTTCGTACTGAAGAATCAAGAAGGAAGAGGTTGGGCTCACAGGTTAATGTCTCTCACCGACAAAGACATCATTTGGACTTGCAGAGGTTTAGATGAGATGGCTATTATTGATCGATGCGGGGAATACCCTAATGTTCCTCTGATTGGTACCCAAGGAGGGATCTCTTACAATCCATGTCTAGCACTCCGTCAGTTTGGAAGAGCGAGAAGGGCAGGTCCCCATGAGATGTTGGTGCCTCACATCAGTTTCGAGTTTCAGGTGGATAGTGACGAGCTGCGTCGTAGGTTCATCAAGGCTTGGGACAAAGTTCATAAAGCTGACCCACAAGACTTAGGGCCAAAGACTTCTTTACCTATGGAAGCCTACTACAAATGGGTTCGCATCCGCGCTCAGAAGTTAGGTATGCCGTATGAAGCTGTCAGACCCGTCATTCTTGAGTGTCCTGACAAAGATGGTGTTACTCCAACTGTCCTCCCTCCTCAGATACCTACTGATTATGAGACATTGAAGAGATCTTGGTCGCAACTGCGAGAAGAGTGGGATTCTTACCGGGAAAAGTTCAACGAGCAGGAATCAAAGATCCAGAAGCTGACCAAGCAGTTGGAGAATGAGAGAGCTCTGAATGCTTACATCCGTACTGAGAAGAGGAGACCATGGGATCAATAAGGAGCTCCAGATGTGCTTTTACAGTTTTATTTCCTTTTCAGTATTTCCTTTCATGTAACGCCTAAGGGCAACCTGTTGAATAATTCCAGTTTCAAAGTTGAATCTAATGAAGTGTGTTCCTTTTTGTTTACAAAGTTGATTCCCGATTGTCTTTGAAAACATAAATCATACGCATTTCATACATCATCTGCATAGCAGGTTTTTCCTCTTTTCAGGTTGCTTACAGTTCTTCGCTGTTTATTTCAGCATCATGAATACTGACTCTTCATCAACGGAGACCTCCATCAAGGCTCTTCAGGCGCATAATGCGCAGTTTCAGGAACTAATCAAGGGTTTGGCTCAAGGCCAAGAAGAACTGAAGGCTATGCTCCTGAAGAAGGAGAAGAAGAAGAAGAGAAGAATTGTTCTGTTCAACTCGGGCCGAAGGTTTGGTAATGCTCTGCAGCAGGAAGAGGCTGGTTCTTCTGTTGACAAGAGTAGTCCTCAGGCAGAAGCAAGGGTTCCTAGTCTGGTAGTCTCCGACAACGAGACAGATTTTGATGAAGAGCAGTACCCTCCTGCAGAAGACAGATACAAGCAGCTGGAGGATAGGTTGAAAGCTATGGAGGTTCAACAGGTACTTGGGCTGGATTTCGGAGATCTGGGTTTGTCAACTGGTGTGATCATCCCTCACAAGTTCAAAGCACCATCCTTCTCTAAGTATGACGGGGCATCTTGTCCCAAGCTGCATTTAAGGTCCTATGTTCAGAAGATCCAACCGTACTCTGCGGATAAGAATTTATGGATCCACTTCTTCCAGGAGAGTCTTTCAGGGACTCATCTCGAATGGTTCTATCAACTGGATGGGACCAAGGTTCGTAACTGGGAGGAGTTGGCTACTGCTTTCTACAAGCAGTATCAATATAATGCCGACCTTGCCCCCACACGTACCCAACTCCAGGGTATGTCGTTAGGTGCAAGCGAAGGTTTTAAGGAGTACGCTCAGAAGTGGAGAGACCTGGCTGGCAGGGTGCAGCCTCCATTGACTGATCGGGAGTTGGTAGACATGTTCTTGGGGACCCTATCTGGGCCATTTTTCAACCATCTCATTGGGAATTCTTCTGCTGGGTTCACTGATTTAATACTGACTGGAGAAAGAATTGAAGCTGGGTTAAAATCTGGTAAGATTGCAAAGGGTGCATCATCTAGTTCTGAGAAGAAATCCTTCAAGAAGGAGTCTAGTGCCGTGTATGGTTCCAGGAAATCAGAGAGACCTGAGCGCCGCCAATCTGTCAGTGCGGTAATGATTGCTAAGCCTGCTGCCGCTCCCCGGCCAACTAATCCTCAAAAGGTTGAAAGACCCCGGAGAGAGTTCACCCGCTTAAGCATGACCTTATCACAGATCCTGCCACAGTTGCTATCCACTAACTTAGTAACTGTCAGGGAGGCTCCGAAGTTCCCCAATACTGCATCTCCCAAGTACAACCCGAATGCTCGTTGTGCTTACCATTCAGATAGCCCGGGGCACTCTACTGATGACTGTTGGGCACTAAGGAGCAAGCTGCAGGACCTCATTGACGCCAAGGAGGTACAGTTTGAGGCATCTGAGAAGCCTAATGTGGTGACAGCTCCCCTACCTGCTCATGGAGTGAATGCTATTGGGGACGAAGACGAAGTGGACGATGCTGAGTTTGATAGCTGGATTTACCCTGCAACCGACAGTGGACCTAACAATTGGAGTGTAAAGGACAACTTATATGTTTCTCTTGTTACTAAGTAATGAATTCCTATGTTTTGGTATCTGTAATAAACAATAATAAACTCTTTGGCCCGGTGTCTTACCCGAGGCACCGTGGTTCTATTTGTGAGGGCATACAAATTGTCATTTCATATATCATGAATGAAAATCTTGGATGTATTTTCGCATTGCAAATATTGTGCTCCTTTTCTGTCTTTATCTCCTTTACATATATTTCAAAACAGCTGTATTTACACACACACTCACTCATACAGGTTTCAATCCACTCTGGATCTCACTGGTAACGACTCTGCTACTGCCAGTTATGACTTCGAAAATCCGGTCAACTTAGCCGAAGACGAAGGTGAAGATGATTGCGAAGTGCCTGGCGAACTTGCAAGACTATTGCTTCAGGAAGAGAGGGCAATTCAACCCCATGAAGAGCCAGTGGAAACCATAAACCTGGGAACAGAGGCAGACAGGAAAGAGGTAAAGATTGGTGCCAACCTAGAGCTCAGCGTGAAGCAACGGTTAACCAAGATGTTATATGATTATATGGAGATCTTTGCCTGGTCCTACGAAGACATGCCCGGGTTGGATACCGATATTGTGGTCCATCACTTACCGACTAAGGAAGACTGCCCTCCAGTTAAGCAAAAGGTCCATCGGATGCGTCCAGAGATGTCTGAGAAGATTAAGGCCGAGGTTATGAAACAGTTTGATGCCGGGTTCCTTGCAGTGACTTCTTACCCTCAGTGGGTTGCTAATGTGGTGCCGGTACCTAAGAAGGACGGTAAGGTCAGAATGTGTGTTGACTACAGGGATCTGAACAGGGCCAGCCCCAAAGATGACTTCCCTCTACCTCACATTGATGTCCTTGTTGATAATACAGCTCAGCACAAGGTGTTCTCTTTCATGGATGGCTTTTCAGGTTACAATCAGATCAAGATGGCACCTGAAGACATGGAAAAGACTACATTTGTTACTTAGTGGGGCACCTTCTGTTACAAGGTCATGCCATTTGGATTAAAGAACGCTGGGGCAACATACCAACGTGCCATGGTTGCTTTATTTCATGACATGATCCATCATGAGATAGAAGTATATGTTGACGGTATGATCGCTAGGTCCCAGACTGAGGAAGAACACCTAGATCATCTACAGAAGTTATTTGACAGATTGAAACTATACAAGCTGAGATTGAACCCGAACAAGTGCACCTTCGGGGTAAGATCTGGGAAGTTGCTAGGCTTTGTGGTAAGTGACAAGGGAATTCAAGTGGACCCTGCTAAGGTCAAAGCTATTCAAGAGATTCCAGTTCCTAAGACAGAGAAGGAAGTCAGAGGCTTTTTAGGACGCCTGAATTACATTGCTCGCTTCATCTCACATCTGACTGCTACCTGTGAGCCAATCTTCAAGCTGCTGAAGAAAGATCAGGTAGTACGTTGGAACGATGAATGTCAGGCTGCTTTTGACAGAATCAAAGAGTATCTCCAAGAACCACCCATCCTTATGCCACCGGTTGAAGGGAGACCTCTGATATTATATCTGACAGTGCTTGACAACTCAATGGGGTGTGTGCTGGGGCAGCATGACGAGTCTGGCCGAAAAGAGCATGCCATTTATTACCTTAGCAAAAAGTTTACCGACTGTGAGACCCGATACTCACTGCTTGAGAAAACTTGCTGCGCTTTGGTATGGGTTGCTCGCCGGCTGAGACAGTATATGCTGACTCACACTACCTTATTGATCTCAAAGATGGATCCTATAAAATACATATTCGAAAAGCCTGCTCTGTCTGGGAGAATTGCAAGATGGCAAATGATCTTGACGGAATACGACATTCAGTACACAACCCAGAAAGCCATCAAGGGAAGTGTATTGGCAGACCACTTGGCACATCAGGCTGTAGATAACTATCAATCAATGAACTTCGAGTTTCCAGACGAGAGCATCATGATAGTAACTGATTTTGAAGTACCCGGACCGGATGAAGGACCTGAACCAGGATCCCGATGGTCTATGCATTTTGACGGGGCGTCCAATGCTCTGGGTAATGGTATCGGCGCCATCATCATATCACCTCAAGGTACTCATACTCCACTCACTGCCCGGCTATGTTTCAACTGTACCAACAACATGGCAGAGTATGAGGCGTGCATCATGGGTCTTCAAGCTGCGATCGACCTAAGGATCAAGTTTCTGAGTGTCTTCGGAGATTCCGCTCTTGTGATCAATCAGATCAAAGGAGAGTGGGATACGAAACATCCTAACCTGATTCCTTACAGAGAATGTGTGTTGACCTTGATCCCCCACTTCACAGAGATAACCTTTGAACACTTTCCAAGAGAAGAGAATCAGTTGGCGGACGCGTTAGCTACAATGTCTTCAATGTTCAAGGTCAAATGGGATAATGAGGCTCCCCGAATCATCATCTGGAAACTGGACGAACCGACATACTGTTGTGATCTCGAGACTGAATTGGTGTCTGAGAAGCCTTGGTACCATGAAGTGAAAAGATATCTGGAAACTCAGGAATACCCTGAAGGTGCCTCTGTCAATGATAAGAAGTTCCTGAGAAGGTTCGCGGCAAAATTCTTCCTAAGCAACGGCATCTTGTACAAGCGAAACCATGATTCAACCTTACTGCGTTGTGTGGATAAGACTGAAGCGGAAAGAATCATGGAAGAGCTACATGAAGGGACCTTCGGTACGCATTCCAGTGGACACACTATGGCAAAGAAGATCCTACGGGCAGGATATTACTGGTCCACCATGGAAGCTGATTGCTACCAACATTCTAGGACATGCCATAAGTGCCAGATTTACGCAGATAAGGTGCATGTTCCTCCAGTTCCCCTGAATGTTCTGACCGCGCCTTGGCCGTTTGCAATGTGGGGCATAGACATGATTGGTGAGATTAAACCTACGGCATCCAATGGGCATCGCTTCATCCTGGTAGCGATTGATTATTTCACAAAGTGGGTCGAAGCAGCATCCTATGCTACGGTAACCAAGACTGTTGTGGCACGGTTCATTCGGCACAACCTGATCTGTCGGTACGGTGTCCCAGAGAGGATCATTACAGACAACGGTACCAATCTGAATAACAAGATGATCGCTGAGCTCTACGAACAGTTCAAGATACAGCACCACAATTCTTCTCCTTACAGACCGAAGATGAATGGGGCTGTCGAAGCAGCAAATAAGAACATCAAGAAAATCGTGCAGAAGATGACAGTGACTTACAAAGATTGGCACGAGATGTTACCGTTCGCTTTACATGGGTACCGTACCTCAGCTAGGACGTCAACCGGGGCAACTCCTTTCTCTCTGGTTTATGGCATGGAGGCAGTCTTGCCGATCGAAGTGCAAATACCCTCTCTCCGAATAATGAAGGATGCAAATCTGAACGAAGATGATTGGATCCAGACACGACTTGATCAACTCAACCTCATTGATGAAAAGAGACTTGCTGCTATCTGTCATGGTCAGACGTATCAAAAACGGATGATCAGGGCATTTAACAAAAAGGTCAGACCACAGGAGTATCAAGTTGGGGATCTGGTAATCAAGAGAATCATCCTTCCTCAAAGTGATCCAAGGGGCAAGTGGACCCCTACGTATGAAGGGCCATTTGTGGTTAAGCATGTGTTCTCAGGAGGAGCAATGATATTAACCAACATGGATGGTGACGACCTTCCTCACCCTGCCAATGCAGACATAGTAAAAAGATACTACGCATAAAAAAAGACCCGCTAGGCTGACATGCCTAGGCAAAAATTAGGGCTTCCCGTCGAACCAAAAGGGTTCGGGCAAAATGAAGGGATGAAAATGAAAAAATCTGTACACCCGGCAAGTCGAAAACCTGAAAAGGGGGCTTGGGCAAAAATGGGTATCCCGGTGGACTGAAAACCCGAAAGGGCGGTCCAGGCAAAAATTAGGGATAAAAGCGTAATACTATGTCTCATTGATCACTTTGCATCCAGAATCCGGTATCTACATCAAGTTCAGACGGCATCAATCAGTCAGCTTCACCTTCAACCAAGGTCATCAAGTGATGAGACGCTCGGAGTTATAAAGGCAATAGCAGAGTTGAAACCCAGTGGGATCGTTCATTTCACACAGCTGTTTTATTTTCTCTTGTACAAAATTTGTATAAACTCTTTTGTTCGGCGGCGTTTCTCTTACTAGGACGTCAGCCTCTTGTACACAAAACGCCTATTTACAGGCCATTCAAAATCAATACAAATATATTTTTCAGTTAAACGTGCCAACTGTTTTTTCTTTTTCTGTTTTGTTTTGCGAAGAACGTCCAAGGTTCAATTTGTGATATATGCATTGACAATAATTTGCTAACTCATAAATATTTGCATACGAAACAAAGGATTAATTACAGGTGACACTAGAAACAGGGGCAATAAAGAGTTGTCCGAGCAATCTAATTGTTCTGTCCTCCAAGGTACCAAGGTAGATTCAGCTAAAGAATATGACCAGTACATCTTAATTCCCCAGAGAGTAAGTCAGTAGTCAGTGCATTCCCCTCCAAGCAAAATTATCAAATCTCAAGGAGGGTGGGTATCCGCCAGCAGATCCCAACATTCCCCATCAGTACATATATCCTTAACAAGCATCCTCGGCAGTCTTGATCTAAAGATTGTTCCCCGGCGGCATATCAACATTCAAAGGAATCACTTCCCCCAGCATATCAAAACTTCCCCAGAAAGTCCAATCCAGTTTCCCAAGGAAAGTTGGAATCCATCTCCCCCAAGCAGTAAGCTTATCCCCAGTAAATTCTGGAAGCTTACCCCACGCAAGAACGCGAACGCGTAGACCGGCTTTATTCAAAGAGTTATTTCCTTAACAGGATATAATTGGGTTATCCTCAGCCAAAAGCCACGGAAAGAGCGTCCTCGATGAAATCTTCTTACCCCAGCGAAGTCCATCAACACTTCCAATACAACAAGGGTACCCCCAGCAAATTATTCTCAACAATTCAGCAAAGCATCTCTATCCCCACAGAGTATTGCTTCCCAGCATGGTCGCTAGAGTATCTTTTCTCCCCGCAGAATCTTCCATTTGCCAAGTTTATTCCGCAACGGAGTCATCTTCTCCTACCGATATTCTTGCAGTTATCATCCCCAGCAGAAGCTAGATCTATTCTTCAACATCAGCCCAGGATATGACTTCCCGGCACCCGTCAAGGATTTACTTTCCTAAACGAAAAAATACATTCATAAACATCACATACATCATTATAGCATGCATAGACGCATTATATCATACAAATCTCATTTATGTTGAGAACATCATTGCTTGATCCATATCATGCACTGCATATGACTGACCTTTACCTTTCAGGAAAGATGCAGCTGAAATTCTCAATCATATTTCAAGACCTAGACCGGTTCAGTTAATCGACTCAAAAGAATTCTTATCCAGTCCAAGGCCTTCTCTAGTCCAGCTAAATCGACTCCCAACAAATTTTTCTGATGAAGACTCAGTAGAAGTTATTTCCTATTGGTTCTCTCTCCGACGGTGCATGAGATTTCCATTTTATGTTTTTCTTTAAGATTATATTGTCCTATTGGTTCTCTCTCCGACGGTGCATGAGATTTCCATTTTAGGTTTTTCTTTGAGATTATATTTTCCTATGGGTTCTCTCTCCGACGGTGCATGAGATTTCCATTTTAGGTTTTTCTTTGAGATTATAATGTCCTATTGGTTCTCTCTCCGACGGTGCATGAGATTTCCATTTTAGGTTTTTCTTTGAGATTATAATGTCCTATTGGTTCTCTCTCCGACGGTGCATGAGATTTCCATTTTAGGTTTTTCTTTGAGATTATAATGTCCTATTGGTTCTCTCTCCGACGGTGCATGAGATTTCCATTTTAGGTTTTTCTTTGAGATTATAATGTCCTATTGGTTCTCTCTCCGACGGTGCATGAGATTGCCATTTTAGGTTTTTCTTTGAGATTATAATGTCCTATTGGTTCTCTCTCCGACGGTGCATGAGATTTCCATTTTAGGTTTTTCTTTGAGATTATATTTTCCTATTGGTTCTCTCTCCGACGGTGCATGAGATTTCCATTTTAGGTTTTTCTTTGAGATTATATTTTCCTATTGGTTCTCTCTCCGACGGTGCATGAGATTTCCATTTTAGGTTTTTCTTTGAGATTATATTTTCCTATTGGTTCTCTCTCCGACGGTGCATGAGATTTCCATTTTAGGTTTTTCTTTAAGATTATATTGTCCTATTGGTTCTCTCTCCGACGGTGCATGAGATTTCCATTTTAGGTTTTTCTTTGAGATTATATTTTCCTATTGGTTCTCTCTCCGACGGTGCATGAGATTTCCATTTTAGGTTTTTCTTTAAGATTATATTGTCCTATTGGTTCTCTCTCCGACGGTGCATGAGATTTCCATTTTAGGTTTTTCTTTAAGATTATATTGTCCTATTGGTTCTCTCTCCGACGGTGCATGAGATTTCCATTTTAGGTTTTTCTTTGAGATTATAATGTCCTATTGGTTCTCTCTCCGACGGTGCATGAGATTGCCATTTTAGGTTTTTCTTTGAGATTATAATGTCCTATTGGTTCTCTCTCCGACGGTGCATGAGATTTCCATTTTAGGTTTTTCTTTGAGATTATATTTTCCTATTGGTTCTCTCTCCGACGGTGCATGAGATTTCCATTTTAGGTTTTTCTTTGAGATTATATTTTCCTATTGGTTCTCTCTCCGACGGTGCATGAGATTTCCATTTTAGGTTTTTCTTTGAGATTATATTTTCTTATTGGTTCTCTCTCCGACGGTGCATGAGATTTCCATTTTAGGTTTTTCTTTAAGATTATATTGTCCTATTGGTTCTCTCTCCGACGGTGCATGAGATTTCCATTTTAGGTTTTTCTTTGAGATTATATTTTCCTATTGGTTCTCTCTCCGACGGTGCATGAGATTTCCATTTTAGGTTTTTCTTTAAGATTATATTGTCCTATTGGTTCTCTCTCCGACGGTGCATGAGATTTCCATTTTAGGTTTTTCTTTAAGATTATATTGTCCTATTGGTTCTCTCTCCGACGGTGCATGAGATTTCCATTTTAGGTTTTTCTTTGAGATTATAATGTCCTATTGGTTCTCTCTCCGATGGTGCATGAGATTGCCATTTTAGGTTTTTCTTTGAGATTATAATGTCCTATTGGTTCTCTCTCCGACGGTGCATGAGATTTCCATTTTAGGTTTTTCTTTGAGATTATAATGTCCTATTGGTTCTCTCTCCGACCATGCATGAGATTTCCATTTTAGGTTTTTCTTTGAGATTATATTGTCCTATTGGTTCTCTCTCCGACGGTGCATGAGATTTCCATTTTAGGTTTTTCTTTGAGATTATATTTTCCTATTGGTTCTCTCTCCGACGGTGCATGAGATTTCCATTTTAGGTTCTTCTTTGAGATTATATTGTCCTATTGGTTCTCTCTCCGACGATGCATGAGATGTCCATTTTAGGTTTTTCTTTGAGATTATATTTTCCTATTGGTTCCCTCTCCGATGGTGCGTGAGGTGATAATTCTCTTTCAGGTTATGATTTCCTATGGTTCTCTCCCCGACGGTGTGTGAGATGTAATTCCCTTTCCGATTATAATTTCCTTTGGTTCTCTTCCCGATACTGCGAAGATGGTAATTCCCACCAAGATTTTCTCAATGAGCGTTGTTGAAGTGAAGTCACCCAAGGTTCTCTTACTGTTCATGCTAAGGTAGTAACCATCCCTGGTTCGTTCATCATCTTGTGAAGCTCCAGATTCAACCCCTGTGACCAGTCAGGACATACCTATACCAAACATCTGAAAACCAGTTCTTGCAACGTGTCAGGTACTCATTGTTCTTTTGCAGGTATGTAGGTTTTCACTAAGGAATCTCTTACGCGATCAACATCCAGATGGCATCTATAAGCCCATCATCCTATTCCATCAACCTCTAAATGGCATCTATAAGCCCATTTCCACCATCACCGCTACTATGTGAGCGCAAATTTCTGGGCACTCTAGTGTTCAATCATCTTCCACCTTCGGATTACGAAAGGCACGTCAGCCAATCTGCATCCTCAGGTCTAAGAAGATTGAACAGGGGCAACTGTTGTACCCCAAAATTTGCCCTCCCATATTCTTCAAGAAATTGCCAAGTCAAGTTTCAAAATTCCCCAAGGGGTGCACAGTGCAAAGATCTCCTACACAGTCAAAACTAGGGTTTGTGTTCTGATCAAGAAAATGAAATTTCCAAAGGCCCAATCAAGTCTCACATGCCTACAAATATGGTCAAGTATCCTCATATCAAGTTTCAAGGCATTCAGCACAAAATTGCACAGTCAAAAACCCTAATTGCACTACAGTCAACTGTAGGGGCAAAATGGTCATTTGACAGTCAAAAGTTCAAATTTTTGGTCAACATATCATTTTGAAGCCACAAACATCATTTGATCAATGCTTGATCATGATTCTCAAAATTTGGCTCAGAAATCATCAAGATGCAAAAGTTTCCTTATTTGGACAGCTGAAAAAGTCATCTGAAATTGACCAGGGCATAACTTTCACATGGATTATCAGAAAAATTCCATCCAAAGCTCATTTTGAAGATAAATAAATTTCCTACAACTCATCTTCATACTTCAAGTCCAAGAAATGCTCTCACAAAAAGTTATCAATTTCAACATTATAGGTCATTTTCAAAAGTCAACAAAAAGGGACTTTAAGTCAAAGGTCATAACTTGAGATTGATACATCAAAATGACATGGGACCAAAGACATTTGTTAGAGGACTAAAAGACCTTTCCAAAATGTCAAAGAACATGAGAAAAGCCTAAAAATTGAGCAAGTTATGCCTTGTGGAAGTTGGGAAATTTTTGGATATTTTGAAAAGTCAACATTGATTCAAATAACCTAAAATTGCTAATGGGCCCATTTTTCTTCCATAATTCATCATCCATAACATGTGCACGACCACTTGGCCCAAAGGGAAGTATTTTCTCATTTTTTATTTATTTATTTGAATTTTTATTTATAATAATTCACTTAAATCAATTAAATATGTGAAAAATATTTAACTTAACCTAACAAATCTTTTTGTACATGTTTTAGCCTCAAGATTTCGTGCTTGTACCAATATGGAAAGATTTGGGTTGATTGGCTTGATTTTGAACCAAAAACACATGGAAAAAGATATGAAAAAATCTTAGAAAATCAAATCTCCAAAATCAATGAATGCAATGGATTTGATTGATTTTTCTTGACCTAATTCACTACTACATATGCCAGGATCACAACCCTAATGAGGATACACACTAAGCTGCGCAGAAAGGCATCAATAGAACTTGAAATTTTCTCTAAAAAAGTCAAAACTGAAAGTTCACTTCCAGGGCGATTCAAGACCTAATTCTTGTTCCATTGGCTTCCTTGAAGGTCACTGGACATATTCCAATCAAAAACAACAATCAAAACGCAAGGAATTGGTATACAACATTCAAGATATCCCATGAAAAATTCATAATCGTACTTTGACATCTATGCATTTTCATTACATTTTATTCATTGATTCTTGTTCCTTGAATGATTCTGAAACTAACCAATACATTTAATTGTCTTTTTATTTGCTATACGCGATTATGCCATGTTTGAGTTTTAGGGTTTGCAGAGTTTGAAATTGGGGATTTTGAAACGAGGAAAAATTGGAACCTTTGGCCACTACCATTAGAATCATCATGACTGGACGAAGAAGATGCAACACTCGCGATCAATTTATGAACACTATAGGCCTAATCGCTATTTTCTAATAGCAGGCCTAAGAGAACATATAAGAAACCGTTGCCTAATGTTTTATATTTCAGGGATGATGAAGAAGATGAGTCTGTGGCACACGATGATAGGTTGATTCAAATCTCGCGCGCGTTTCCAAAGCCATTGACCATTTTCTTTTATAATATTTATTTGTTATATTAATATACAGATAAACAAAGCGCTTCAGTGGCAAACGTGTTGGTTGGAAAGGTACATGACCTGGGTTCGAGCCCCAGGTCTTTCATGTTTCCATATTATTTTTCAATTTCCAATCATATGCAGTTTCAATGATAAAGCGTATCATGCACCTTCTCCACCAAACCATCCACGCGTCCATCAGAATCAAACCAAAGGCATAGAGTGGAGGAACACCATAAACTCAGGTCAACATTGCTACACGCTAGTGGGAAAGTCAAACGGACCTGAAGGACATTGGGCCTGAATTACCAAGGCCAAACCTCCTATTTGGGGACTACCACCCCCCCTGGTTTGCAATTTTTTATATTTTCCTTATATTTTATTTTCAATTATTATTTTATTTTCTTTATTGTTTTGAATTAATTAATTATTTTCATTAAATTATAAAATATCACAAAAATCAGAAAAGATAAAAAATATAAAAAATATTTTTATTTTAATATTTCTTGTAAATAAATGCATGTAAATTAATTAGTTTAAATTAGGGTTTTAATTTTAATTCCTTTCATAATAAAATCTAAAAAATATAGAACTAGGTTTAATAAATGTTTTATTCCTTTTTAATTTTTTCCCTTACACAATAATATTATTTATTTTATTTATTTTCATATTTAAATTTGCATGTAAAAAATTAGGTTTAATTTAGGTTTAATTCTAATGTTTTCTTAATAAATTAAAATAAAATAGAATTAGGGTTAGCGTTTAATTGCCATTAATTTTTTCTATTAAATCCTAAAATATTAAAAATACCCAAAACAAGTTCTTTCTTTCTTTTTTTTAATTTATTAATTTCTCATTAATTCAATTTTTGCAAAAGGGTCCAACGCCCTCGTTTCGTTCTTAATTTCTTATTAATTCGTGTATTTATTTTATTTTCATTATAATAATTATGTATCTCTCCCGAAGCCATGCAATTACTTCTCGTACTTTTAATTTATTTATTTTTCTGTCAAATCGGGTCCTGGTTAATTTTGGCGATGTGGACCCGCGCCTTTTGTAATAGCTTTAGATCTTTACTTTCCCGCAGACACTTTAACTGTTAATCAAAAGCATGAAAGAATGTATGGACGAAATAAAATCAAGCGTAGAACACCAATAACATGACAAGACAAATACAAATGAAAATGACACAAATCACACACCACCCCTAGGGTACGCCTCACTGTTGCCTTGCCTTCGAAAGGTGATCGTCGAGTAGAGGATGTCTTAGTAAGTCCTCATGATCCGGGAACCTGGCATGAGGGTAGCTTCTAAGGTGTCTTCCCATTGCTCTGGTGATCACCATGTCCCGAACCTCGAATTGACCCGAACACCTCCAACGGTGGTGCTACCTACCTCTCAATGGTGGGATGGCACTACTTTAAGGACATTTACACAGACGAATTCCTTAGGGTAGGTAGACGACTCTAGATACTTGCTCTAAATTTCAAAACAAATCAAAAATACTTTTCACACCAACACATTTTCAAAAAGCTTTCGAAAGCAATTTTTCAAACACTCTTGAGGACCGATACAAGAGTCGAACTGGAATTTTCAAAGAAACTTTTTAAAACCCACATTGAAAAGCAAACAAACCATTTTTGAAAACACAATGAGAAAGTATCTAAGAGCCCATGGATAACCATGGATAGAAAGGGTGCTAACACCTTCCCTTTCTATAATCTACCTCTCGAACCGAGAGCAATCTCTATAAGGAATTTTTCTGTGCTTTTGTCCTTTCCATTTGGAGAAAATAAAAGACGGTGGCGACTCTTGCTTCCGCGACATTTCGCGAACCAGCGTTAAACAGTCAATTCCAGATCCACCGATCACACGTAGCATCGCGTAACAACTACTTCTTAATTACTCTGTTATAGTCTCCGCGCTACACCTAAAAAGGCCAAGATGGGTTAAGGTTCTACGGTCCTTAATTTCTCTGGCTCCTAGGTCGAAAATAATAATATCTTCCTGATTACTCGGTAAACAAATATTAAGTTCAAGAGGGCCTTCCATTGAGTGGGGGATCTCATGCCTCCTTCTTCGGGATTACTCCCTCAAAGTTAACATGATTGTACCGCCCGTCCTATTCTTAAGTGTAACTTAATCCGGGTGTAGGATTTGTCCTTTGCAAAAAAACCCAAACAACCCCAATTTAAACACATAATCAAACAAATCAAATAATAACAAAACAGATAAAACAAATTAGGTTTAACCCACTTAGGGATGGACCAGCAAGAGGTCAATCTTTCCCCAGCAGAGTCGCAAATTCTGCAGCGATAAAAAATGTAGCGGGGTAAATTGGAGATCGAATTATTGATTAATTCGTCTCACAAAAGCAAGAGTCGCCACCGCGCTTTATTGTTTCCAAGGGAAAAGGGGAAAGAGAGAAATAAAACCCTAAATATGCAATGTAAATAATACCTTTAAAAAAAGTAAAAATACAAGGCGTTTTGAAAAGAGATCTATGGTTCGGGTGTTGGTTATACAATGGGAAGGTATTAGCACCCAATGTATTTATAGTACTCTATAGGAACCTTTTGAAATATCTGTTTTATTAAAATTGACCGTTTGATTAAGAAATAAATTGTTTTGGCCGAAAAGGGGTACGAACGGGTTTTTGAAGATACGACGACCTAATGTCGAAGTTTTTTGCTTAAGAGGTATAAGTTTTGAAAAGATTGAATATTCGAGGAAAAATTATCCAAAGTTTTAATGAAATGCGAATGTTCACGTGATCGAGCTTGAGGACATGAAGTCAACAAATTTAATCATTTTTCCCTTGGATTTAGACATAAACGGAATAAACAAGTAAAGACGAAATAATCGATAGAAAATTATGCAGATAATGATATATAACAATTAAATAAAAGACTAAATGGCGTGAACGTGCATTTTTTTATATTTTTATTTAATATTAAGAACGCAAGAGAATTAATTAAAGAAAAGATAAAATGTTTTTTTTAAGGGTTTTATATGTTTCTATATTAGCATTAACTAAAACGAGTGAATTAATTAAAAGAAATAAAGTGTTTTTTAAGTTTATTATTATATGTTTTTAGAGTTCTATATAAGGCATTATTTTTTAAGAGTTATTAAATAATCAAACTAAATGAAGACTTAAAAGTTATTAACTTAAACCTAATTAAAAAAGGGAATATTTAAAATTACCAAATAAACCTAAAGTTAAACTTAATAAACAAAAGGTAAAATGATTAAAAATGTTTTAATTAAATTTATTTGATTAAGTTCTATTAATTAACTAAATTAATAATGATCTAAAAAACTAAAGGGAAGTAAATAGAAAAGGGTATCAAAATAAAAAGGGTGGGTAATAGATAGTTTATGGGCCAAAAAAAAGTTTTAAGGGGGCCTAATCAGAGGTAACAAAAAAGGGGGGTGTGTCTTGAGAGATTCGCATGGGCCTTAGGCAGAACAGGTTGTGGTCCAAACATAATTTCATTAGGGGTTAAACATTGTTTTGGTTTAATTGAATTAGGGTTAAATGAATTGGGACTGAGCGGCGCACATCTTCATCGTTCACGCGTTCGTCTTCTGAGTCTTCTTCGCTTTCGCGTTCGCTTCCGAGTCTTCTTGCCACGGCCACCGGTTCTCCACCTTCCCCTTCCCTTCAACCGGACGCTAGGGGGCAACGGACTTACGGTAAATTCGTTCTTATTCGTTTAGGGTTTTGTTACAATGCATGCTTCTGATTCTTATATCCATTGATTCTGACTTCGTATTTATGTGATTATTTGAGGAATTTGAGGGAAAAAAGAGGGTGAAATGCTACCTGGAGAAGGAGGAGGGAGGTAGGGGCGAGCTAGGAGGCCGGGACGGCGAGGAGTACGCGTGATGCTTGCTTCGGATTACCAGTATTTCGTTCTTATTTTTGTTTGATGATGAGTAAACCTGAAAACTTGTGCAATATTTCTTCTCTTCTGCCTTTACCTTGCTTTGTTTGAACTGTGACCTTCGAATACTTTTCTCTCTTCTTCTTTACTGCTTCTGTATGTTGGGTTGTTGCCTGGATGCCTTGAATGCTTTACCGTTGCCTTGACATGTTGAAATAGTTTGACAGTGTTGATGCTTTTTCTCTTCTTCTCAACTATGCTTCTGTATGCTTTTTTGATGGCCAATGATGATATAATCTGAGGCCTGATGGTATTTGGACGTTGGTTGGACAGTTTTGTGATTTTCTGATCTTTTAGGCCATACTCTTAGTTTATGCTGGTTTAGCAGGTTTTATGGTCTAATGTTTGACAGTAGGTGGAAGGTTTTGGTAATGGTTATGGTTTTATCGTTTAGGCCATATGTTTTACTGGTTTTAATGCAGTAGGTGACCTTGACATGGTTTGGTAGTTTTCTGGTTTAATGGTTTAGGATGGTACTGGTTTGGTGATATTATGCAGGTTAATGGTTTAGGCCATAAGGTTGTGATATGGTTTAGGCCAAGGTTTTATGGATGGTACATGTTTGGTGATATTATGCAGGTTAATGGTTGTAGGCCATATTTGTTTGAAAATGGTT
Organism: Vicia faba; assembly: GCA_948472305.1. Classification (NCBI taxonomy): domain Eukaryota; kingdom Viridiplantae; phylum Streptophyta; class Magnoliopsida; order Fabales; family Fabaceae; genus Vicia; species Vicia faba. The sequence continues at coordinate 1,435,406,185 of OX451735.1, forward strand.
ATATTGTTTTTGGTTTGACAGTAGATTCTACTGGTTTTTGTTTTGTTTAGGCCATAAGACAGCAGGTTCTGGCCTTAACAGGGTATTTGGGTTTTTAGGCCAAGAGGTTTTTGTGTTTGACAATTTTTTGAGTGTTGGAGGCTTGAAGGTGGATTCAAATCTCTGAATTTTTGAAGGGGGTTTGATGTTATGTTATATCAGGTTTCTTGAGGCTTTGAGAGAAATGGTTTGTATATTTGACAATTTTTAGTGTGGAAGGCCTTTTTTGCAGGTTATGAACCCTTGACCATTTGAAGGGGTTTGTAATGTTGTATATAACAATTGCTGGCCTGGTTTACGTTATAGGCTTATGGTATATTTTAATATATTTTCCTTGGCCTTCTGCACATCTGCTTCATCCAGTTTTGTTTGGTATTCTATTTTCATGCTTTTCATTTCTTACTGAGTTACTGCTGTTCTGTTTCTATCCTCTTCCTGCCTAAACCAAAACCTGTAAAACCAAACTTCTATCTCTCTTCTCTCTCCTCAATACAAATTTGACATAAAAATGATATGTTATGTATTTGTTCTGAAAAAGCAATAGTGCTGGAAAATGATGTAAATGGAAATGTTTTTGCTTGCATATATTGATTTGAACTGCATATTTGCTCTTTGTCCATGCAATGTAACAGTAAGGAGCCTATGCAATTTGGCTTCTTCCCACCTTTAGCATGTTAACGTTGCATTTCTTTTGAACATGTAATTTGTTTAAGCATATGCTGTTGCTTTATGCTTTTGAAATATGCATGGGATTTGAAAATGTGCAATTGATTTAAAAAATGCAGTTTACAATAAAAATGCAATTTTGACAAAAGAAATGAATTTGTGCATATTTAAATTTGTGCATTCATTTTGAAAATAAAAATTCACCCCTTTTTGTGAACCGGGAGAAATCCCGTGATTTGCAAAAAGGGTAAAACTAATTCCAGCCGTTTGCTTTTAATGATGAACGCTTAAGATTAATTTCTGCTTTTAATTATTTATTTATTTCTAACTTTTTCTTTTAATTGTTTTTGCAGGTAAAATTAAATGAGCAGACAAAGAAGCATTGGATAGAAGATGAAGATTTAGAATTTAGAAAAAATTAGAATAGTTTTTATTTTACTTTAAGCATTTTATATAATTGTTATTGTAAATATTTTTTGTAAATAATACAATATTTAAATAACAATTGTAATAATTAGAATAAAGTAAATAAAATTCCAATATTTTACCAATTAATTCTTTCTTCTTTCCAATTATTTGTTTATCGTTTATAATTCTTTAAATTATATAGTAACTGAAAATCAATTTCAATTACTTAAATTCAGAATAATAAACAAATAAATAAACATTATTGATCAATTAATAACTTCAATTATTTACTTCACTATTTTTAATTCTTCTAAATTATAATAACTGAAAATAAAATTTCAACTATTTAAACTTAGAACAATAAATAATTAAATAAACATTGCTTGATCAATTAATAAACTCCTTTTCAAATATTTATTTTATTATTTATAAATCTTTAAATTATATAATATTTGAAAATAAATTCCAATTATTTAAATTTAAGATAATAAATAATTAATAAACACTGTTTTAGCATGGATCGATTAATAAATTTAGCGTTAAAAAATAAACAACTCTCGACTCGAAAAAGTTATGAATTTTAACCGCTTTGAAAAATTGATAAAAAATAGGTCAAAACACTTGCAACGTAATGATGCAGATGGGAGATGGTATCTTAGGTCAAATTTTGGGGTACAACAGCAGGCTTCTCGAAGATGTACTTGATTGGATCCATTTTTCAGATCAACAGAGTAGTGTGAGTCAACATATACTGTCTCAGCCAGCGAGCAGCCCATACCAAAGCGCAACAAGTTTCCTCGAGCAGTGAATATCGGGTCTCACAGTCGGTAAACTTTTTGCTAAGGTAATAAATAGCGTGCTCTTTTCGGCCAGACTCGTCATGCTGCCCCAACACACACCCCATTGATCTGTCAAGTACTGTCAAGTATAAGATTAGAGGTCTCCCTTCAACTGGTGGCATAAGAATGGGTGGTTCTTGGAGATACTCTTTGATTCTTTCGAAAGCGGCCTGACATTCATCGTTCCAACGTAGTACTTGATCTTTCTTCAGCAGCTTGAAGATTGGCTCACAAGTAGCAGTTAGATGCGAGATGAATCAGGCAATGTAGTTCAACCGTCCTAGAAAGCCTCTGACTTCCTTCTCTATCTTGGGAACTGGCATCTCTTGTATGGCTTTCACTTTGGCAGGGTCCACTTGAATACCTTTGTCGCTCATGACGAAACCTAGCAGTTTTCCAGATCTCACCCCGAAGGTGCACTTGTTAGGGTTCAACCTCAGCTTGTACAACTTCAAACGGTCAAACAGTTTCTGTAGATGGTCAAGGTGCTCCTCCTCAGTTTGGGACCTTGCAATCATATCATCGACATATACTTCAATCTCATGATGGATCATATCATGAAACAGAGCAACCATGGCACGTTGGTAGGTTGCCCCAACATTTTTCAACCCAAAAGGCATGACCTTGTAGCAGAAGGTGCCCCACTGAGTGACAAAAGTGGTCTTCTCCATATCTTCGGGAGCCATCTTGATTTGATTATAACCGGAGAAACCGTCCATGAAGGAGAATACCTTATGCTGAGCAGTGTTGTCAACCAGAACGTCGATGTGGGGCAGAGGGAAGTCATCCTTGGGGCTCGCCCTGTTCAAATCCCTGTAATCAACATACATTCGGACCTTACCATCTTTCTTTGGTACCGAAACCACGTTGGTGACCCACTGGGGGTAAGAAGTCACTGCTAGAAAACCGGCGTCGAATTGTTTCATAACCTCAGCTTTGATTTTCCCGGACATCTCTGGACGCATATGGCGAACCTTCTGTTTTACCGGAGGGAATTCTTCCTTGGTAGGCAAATGATGAACTACAATGTCAGTATCCAACCCAGGCATATCTTCGTAAGACCAGGCAAAGATTTCCACATAGTTATGCAGCATCTGAATCAACCGTTGTTTCACACTGGACCCTAAATTTGCACCAATCTTGACTTCCTTTCTCTCTGTCTCAGTACCCAGATTTACCGTTTCCACTAGCTCTTCATGTGGATGAATGGCCCTCTCTTCCTGGAGTAACAGTCTTGCAAGCTCACCAGGCACTTCACAATCATCTTCACCTTCGTCTTCGGCTAAGTTGATCGGATTTCCGAAGTCATAACTGGAAGTAGCAGAGTCGTTACCAGTGAGATCCAGAGTGGATTGGGACCTGTATAGGTGAGTGTGTGTAAATATAGCTGTTTTGCAATATATAATAAAGAAAGACAAGGAGCGCAAGATTTGAAATGCAAAAAACGTCCAATGCTTTTATTAATGATATATGAAAATGACACACAAAAGCCCTCACAAATGAAGCCACGGTGCCCCGGGTAAGACACTGGGCCATAAAGTTTCAAATTATTGTCTGTTTACAAATTCAAAACAAAAGAGTTCATTACTGAGTGACAAAAGTAACAGGTATGAAGTCTTTCGCAGTCCAGTTGTCCGGTCCACCGTTGGTCGTTGGGTAGATCCAGCTGTCGAATTCATATTCCTCCACGTCGTCTTCAATAGCATTTACTCCCGGGTTGCTGATGAACACAGGAGGTCTTCCAATCCTTGCTTTACGAACAGCCCTCTAAGCTTCTGCAGTGAAACCCAAACCAAACTTGTCAGTCTTTGGAGTGAAATCAGGAAGTCTGCCCCAGTTTGCACACTCACCCTTCTCAATAACAGCCCGGGCATCCTTTAAGGAAGACATCTTCAAAGGAGAACCTTCTTCAGTCACAGTTTCTGCTGCTGCCAATGTTTGAGGCACCTCCTCAAAGTGTTGAAAGGGGGTCTCAATGAACTCCCCATCCATTTCTATGTACCGGAACGAATTAAGGTGGCTGACCATATATTCTTCCTCCCCCTGCACTGTAACAATCTTCCCTTTGACCGGGTATTTAAGCTTCTGATGTAGAGTTGAGGTCACAGCTCCAGCCTTATGGATCAATGGACGACCCAACAACCAAGAGTAGGATGGACGAATGTCCATCACATAGAATGTAGAATCAAAGACCTGAGAGCCAACTCTGATTGGGATGTCAACTTCACCATGTACCATTCTCTTAGACCCGTCAAAGGCCCGGACAACAATGTTACTTGGCTTCAGTTCCAAACCTTCGCAATCCAACTTGTCTAGAGCTTTCTTGGGCAATACATTCAACGAGGAACCAGTGTCAACCAACACATGGGCAAGAGTAGTTCCCCTGCATTCAATAGAGACATGCAGGGCATCATTATGGTTCTTCCCTTTTGCAGTCAAATCAGCGTCGGAGAAACCCAAACCATTATCAGCAGTTAAGTTGGCCACACAATCGGTAAATTGATCCGCTGACATCTTATATGGCACGTGGGCCGTATTCAGGAAGGAAATCAGAGCCTTGGCATGGGCCTCTGAACACAACAACAGTGATAGCATAGAAATTTTAGATGGGGTGTGCCCCAGCTGCTCAACTACATTAAAATCACTCTTCTTGATAATCTTAAGAATCTCTTCCGTCTCTTGTTTGGAAGCTTCAACAGTGGTTGTCTTTGGTGCCTCCGTCTGGGCAGGCATATCAACAGCGATCCCTTTGCCCCGAGCATCATATGACTCGGCAGCAGGGGTAGGAGTAGGAACTTGGTCAGGAGGAGAAATAGGCACACTTGCAGAGGTGATAACAATAGGTCTCTGGATAGCTGGAGGTGCAATATCTGGTGAGAAGAGCCTACCACTACGAGTAACTTTGGACGGCCCGGTGATGTTGCTGACGCCGGTACTAGTATCAAACTCTTGTTTAACTCCAAGCACATAAACATATGCCCCATAGTGCCACGGGACAGCTTTGTCGGATGTATAGGGGAGGGGCCCCGGAACAATAATGATTATGGGAGAAACCTTCTGAGCAGACATGATTTTGACAGGCTTCTTTGAGGGAGCCTTGGGAGAATTATTGAAAATGGTGACAATGGACACTTCTTCAGTAGGGGTAGTAGGAACAACAATCTTCTCGAACAAGATCTCTTTATTATCCATCAGGTTTTGAATACCTGACTTCAACGACGGACAACCAGCAGGTGAAACAGAACATAGATGGCAACCTTTACTACATCCCGGAAATAAACCGGCTAGCAACAGATTACTTTTGATAGTCAACAACGGAGTAACAATATCATCCACAGAGGCTACATACAGATCTTCCACTACAGCGTTCACTCCATGCTTGGGCATGGGAGCAGTCACAACATTGGGCCTTTCGGGCGCCTCAAACTCTATTTCTTTAGCATCAATAAGGTCCTGAACCCTATTCTTCAGAGCCCAACAATCATCTGTGTTATGTCCCGGGCTGTCAGAGTGATAAGCGCAACGGGCGTTAGGATTGTACTTTGGAGAGGTTGTGTTCACAATCTTCGAAGCTTCTCTCAGAGTCACCAGATTGGTTGTCAGTAACTGCGGTAATATCTGGTACAAGGTCATACTGAGTCGAGTAAACTTCCTTTTAGGTCTCTCACCCCTTGGTTGGTTATATTGCTGAGGAACAGCAGCAGGCTTTGAAATAACCACCGCGTTGACAGCTTGGCGGCGTTCCGGTTTGTTCTGTCTCTTCGACCCATACACAACACTAGATTCCTTCTTGAATGGTTTCTTCTCAGAGCTCGAGGAAGCACCCTTCTGGATCTTCCCAAACTTGATACCAGCTTCTATTCTCTCACCAGTCAAGATGAGGTCTGTAAACCCGACAGAAGAGTTACCAATCAGATGGTTGAATAACGGACCAAATAGGGTCCCCAAGAACATATCCACGAGTTCACGGTCAGTCAAAGGTGGCTGCACCCTGCCAGCCAGGTCTCTCCACTTTTGGGCATATTCCTTAAATCCTTCACCCGTCCTTAGTGACATACCCTGGAGTTGGGTACGCGTAGGAGCGAGGTCGGAATTATACTGATACTGCTTATAAAATTCAGTAGCCAAGTCCTCCTAGTTACGAATACTGGCTCCATCCAGCTGATAGAACCATTCGAGTAGAGTCCCTGAAAGACTATCCTGGAAGAAATGGATCCACAAATTCTTGTCAGCTGTATAAGGTTGGATCTTTCTCACATACGATTGGAGGTGCAGCTTAGGACAGGAAGCTCCGTCGTACTTTGCAAAAGCAGGCGCCTTGAACTTATGTGGGATCACCACCCCAGAGGATAAACCTAGATCTCCAAAATCTAACCCAGGCACATGTTGAATCTCCATAGCACTTAAATGGTCCTCTAGCTGTTTGTACCTATCCTCGGCAGGAGGGTACTGTTCATCATTATAATCCGTCTCGTTGTCGGAGACCACGGGACTAGGAACCCCTCCCTCTTGTGGATCGTCTTTCCCTACAAATGGGGTAGTCAGCTCAACCTCATTCTGCAGTGCATTCCCATATCTGCGTTCGGTATTGAACAAGACAGTCCTCTTCTTCTTCTTCTTCAAAAGTAGAGTCTTCAACTCCTGCTGACCCTGGGTTAGGCTCATAACCATCTCTTGGAACTGGGCATTCTGGGCCTGGAGGGCCTTGATAGCTTATTCGGTAGTAGGCTCAGAAGTCATGATGATTGCTGAAATAAATAGCAAAGAAGATAAGTGACCTGTAAAAGAGTACCTGTTATGCATATGATGACATGAAATACGTATGATTTATGTTTTCAAAGACAATCGGGATTCAACTTTGTAGACAAAAAGGAACACACTTTATTAGATTCAACTTTGGAATTTAAATTGTTCAACAAATTGCCCTTAGGCGTTACAGGAATGAAAATACTGAAAAGTAAATAAAAGTTGTGAAATAAACATCCATAGGTCCATCAATGTTCCCATGGCCTCCTCTTCTTGGTGCGGATATAGTCATTCAGAGTCCGTTCGTTCTCCAATTGCTTGGTCAGCTTCTGGATTTTCTGTTCCTGTTCATTGAACCTTTCCCGATAAGAATCCAGTTCTTCTTGCAGTTGCGCCCAAGACCTCTTTAGTATGTCAACATCAGTGGGTATCTGAGGAGGGAGAACAGTTGGAGGAACCCCGTCTCTATCAGGAAATCAAGAGTGATAGGCCTGACAGCTTCGTATGGCATGCCTAACTTCTGAGCACGGATGCGGACCCATCTGAAGTAGGATTCCATTGGTAGCGAAGTCTTTGGTCCCAACTCATGTGGGTCAGCTTTGTGAATTCTGTCCCAAGCCCTGATGAATCTACGTCGCAGCTCGTCACTATCTACCTGAAATTCAAAACTAATGTGAGGTACCAACATCTCATGAGGCCCTGCTCTTCTGGCTCTTCCAAACTGACGGAGCGCTAAACAAGGATTATAAGTGATTCCTCCCTGGGTACCGATCAATGGAACATTAGGATACTCTCTGCAACGATCAATAACAGCCACCTCATCCAAACCTCTGAGAGTCCAAATGATGTCATTATCAGTAAGAGAAATTATCCTATGAGCCCAGCCTCTTCCTTCTTTGTTCTTCAACACGAACTTAGGGAGGTGCGAAATAAACCACCTCACCAACAAAGGAGCACAACACCACAAAGTTCCTCGTCTTCGGGCAGTACGAGCATAGAGTTGTTGCAGGATATCACCCAAGAGAGTGGGTACAGGGTTCCGAGATATGAAGATCCTTATGGCATTAACAAAGGTATCAGGATTTGGAAACAATACCAGACCATAGATTAGGAGAGCCAGAATGTCTTCGTACGCCCTGAAGTCTAAGTCATTCCAAAAACTATTATCTTTGCCAACCAGAAACTTAGCCAAAAAGCCCTTAACTCCACTTCTAGTCTCCCAGTTAGCCATTACCTCTTCTTTAGTCAAAGGAAGGGCTGCAACAATCTCCTTAGGCCTAAGAGTATTTTCCCAACCGGTGAATGGAGTTTGTTCCGAAACAGGGATACCAAGAAAATCAGTGAATTCTTCCAGGGTAGGGACCAGCTGGAAGTCTTGAAAGGTGAAGCAATGGTATAACGAATCATAAAACTGGGTCAGGACGCTCATCAACTGTTGGTCCCACTTTGAAGTGACTAAACCGAGAAGAGAACCATGCCTCTTAATGAAGGAAGTATTATTTGGAATTCTATCAACCAATTCTTTAAGCAAATCAGGTGGGTGAACAAAGTTGAGCCGGATAGTATTCCTTCGCATGGGCATCATAATGTCCTACAAAACAGAGAAAAGATGAAACCCTCTTGTCTTTGAAATGGGTTAGTCCTTATGCAGGATGCATGCAATGTTATGATGGTATGATTTCATGGTAAAGGCACACCACAAGTATTCACAAAAGGCAAACATGATAAGGCACACAAGTCACACAAGACAGCCCTTAGAGTTTAGGCCAGCATGAAGTTTAGGTACTACCCTCTTTCCGTTTCAGTTGGTTAAGACCTGTCCTAGAAATAATAACCGGGTTCTAGAGGATCTCAATATCACTGACTACCCTCCATCGGTCATAACTCCATCTTCGCAATCTTTTCTTGCGGTCGGAACCATCGTGAGAGTTTAGTCTCAATGAGTGTAGCATACTGCTACTATTCTATGGCCAAGTTGGGTCAATTTAGGGTTCTAAGGTCGGTTGGTGGTTAATGACTCCTTAGAAGACCCATATTCTCCTCGTTCCAACACAAGGGATATCGGTACAGACCAAGGTGTCACACCAACGTAGCTACTGCTTCACCCGTGTCGGTCTATGCCGAATAGGTCCCTCACAGTTTATTGCTACCTAAAGGGTATTCCCCAGATCTGGGTTAGGATCTATGAAACTCCGATACAAGCCCACAAATATTAAAGCAAACAAGGCATACAATTGAAAACATAGAATGATCTAATCCTAAGGTACACCTCACTTATTAAAATTTCCCCAGCAGAGTCGCCAGTTCTGTGATCGGTGGAAATAGAACTGACTGTTTTGGAATGCTGGTTCGCAAAATGTCGCGGTAAGCAAGAGTCGCCATCGTCTTTTATTTTCTCCAATATGGAAAGGACAAAAGCACAGCAAAATTCCTTTTCGAGATGTTTCTCGGTTCGGGAGGTAGATTATAGAAAGGGAAGGTGTTAGCACCCTTTCTATCCGTGGTTATCCACGGGCTCTTAGGTACTTGCTCACTATGTTTTCAAAAGTTGTTTTCTTTTCTTGTGTTTGTGGGTTTTGAAAAGAGTTCGTTTGAAAACTTCTAGGTAACTCTTGTATCAGTCCTCAAGAGTGTATGAAGTATTTGTTTGAAAACTTTTGTCAGAAAAGTGTAAGTGCGAAAAGTATTTTGTTTGAAAGAGCAAGTACCCAGGAGAAATCTACCTACTCAAAAGAAATTAAGCTGTGTAAATGTCCTTTAGATAGTACTATCCCACTATTGAGAAGTAGGTAGTATCGTCGTTGGAGTTATTCGGGTCAATTCGATTATAGGGACATGTGTGGTCACCAAAGCAATAGTAGGACGCCTTAGCGGTAACCCTAATGTCCTAGATCCTTTTTTATCCGAGGCAACCGTTTTGAGGCAACTTGGATCTTTTAGACAAGAGGGCGACCTCTAAAACACCCTATACTCAATGACCACCTCGAGGCAACCAAGTGAGGCGTACCCTAAGAGTGGCATGTGCGAGTGTGTCAGGTTTCATATTAAGTTATCTTTGCACATGTATTGATGAGCTACGAGTTGATTTTAATTTTCAGGCAAGTCTTGCATGCATAGTTAACAGTTAATAATTGTGCGGAAAGTAAATTGCGGAAAGTGAATCTACGCTATTACAAGGCGTCGAGTATTTACATCGCCAAAAACATAACCCTTGAAAATAAATTGCGAGAAAATAAAGAAAGCGATAAAAGGCCTAATTATCTATTACATCCTCGGAGCAGTTACATAAATATGATCAAAATAATAATAATGCGCGAGAAAAATTGAATCGGGAAAAGTCTTAGGGTTTTGACCCTTTTTGAGAAAGAAAGAATTTTGGTTATTTTTGCAATTAATCAAATATTAATCCTAATTTACTAATTAATTAAATAATTACAAGAAAAAAGTATTTTTTATGTTTTTTATGTCTTAATGAAAATAAAAATAAAAGAAATTAAAAGTTGTCAAGAAAACCCTAATTCTAAATTATTTTATTTATTATGAAAATGTCAAAATTAGACCTAAATAAACTAAATTAATTTGTTAGCATTTATTTACAAAATAATAATTAAAAGTGAAATTAATAAATAATAATAATAAATAATATTTTAGGTTTCTGATTTTATTGTGAAAATAATTATTTGTGAGTTAATTAAATAATAATAATAGTTAATAAAAGAAAATAAAAGAAAATATAAAAGAAAAAAAATGAGAAACAAAACCCTGGGGGTGTTGGGCCCAGATGGATGTATGCTAGCAATTCTCCAGCCCAATAACACTCAAGCCTTGTTGACTTTTTGGAAATTGTCCACGCCTGCTTTGACTGGGAGCATGATGTTCTTCATCTCCTGGCCATTGGATTACTGCTTCAAGACACATGGCATGCTGATCACTGGAGGTATATGGTGGAATACATTGGAAAGCCTGCATGGGAACCTGTAAAGAAAAATAATAGAAACATTTGGGTGGACCTGGGAATCGAACCCATGTCCCAATGATACACAGCCAGCACACCATCCACTGAGCCATCTTGCACGCTTTGTTATTATAATGAGAAACAAATATAATATATATAAACTAATCCCTATGCTGTAAACATAAAAACAAGCGCGCATTTTTTGAATTTTCCATTCACACGCTTACACCTCATCATCGTTCTCCTTGAACCTGCAAAATACATGTTAGATAGCGGGGGTTTTTAACCCCCACAAAACAGGACGACCAAAAATAGAGAATAGAGCTGTGCTCTATATAAATATTTTGCGACTATGGCTTTAGATTCGTCTTGATGCAACGGTTTCAACCATAGGCATTAGAGGTCCCAATTTTTCCTGGATAGTAAAGCCCTAATCTGGAAGCTTAAGAACCCTAAATTTCATCAATGGTAACTTGTGATTCTGGGCGTTATAATGCAATTAACCAATACCATTAGCTTTGTATAGGTTCAAGCAATGCAAAACAATGATTAGAACATGTTAATTATGCATAAAATATGAGTTTCGATTATGGACATGAGAGGCAAACCGTGCGACTGTTTAGAGTGATTTCTGGAGCCTTAGTGTGTGGTTTTGATTGCAAAACGTTTATGGAGATCCCTGCAATGTATTAGAAACAATAAAATGCTTTGAATCGTGCTAAATTATAGAAAACAGTTTTCACGTTTTTCTTGGATTTTTGAATGTGATTATGGCTTTCTTGCAGCAAAATCTCGTCCATGGCATTAGGGTTGAGTTATGTATTTATAGAGGAAGAGAATTAGGTTAAATCTTGGCCAAGAAATCCATGGAATTATGACTTGAATATTTGATTTGTAATCACATATTTTTGAATCTTTTTGATTGAAGAAATTTGCTAAATTGGGAGATTCTTGTCCCCTTGATGTGCACACGAATTTCCAGCATATCTTGAGCTTGTTTGCTTCACCAAAAGATTGAAAAAACATATCTTTATTTTTTCCTACAATTTAAATCAATTAAATGAATTAATATTAATAAAAAATACAATTAATTAATAAAAAATAAGAAAATAAATTCAAATAATCTCAATGGGTCGTGCATAAGCCTTGGATAAAGTTTCAAGAAGAAATTTGAGGCCCATTAGCAAAAACAAAGTGTTTTGAGCAAGGTTGACTTTTGCAAATTCACAAAAATTTCCCAACTTCTCCAATGCATATCTTGCTCAATTTTGATCATATGAACATGTTCTTGGACATTTTGGAAAGGTCTTGAAGTCCTCTAACCAATTCCTTTGGTCCCATGTCATTTGGATTTACCAATCTCAAGTTATGGTCTTTGATTTAAAGTGCATTTTTGTTGACTTTTGAAATTGACCTATAATGTAGAAATTGATAACTTTTTGTGAGAGCATTTCTTGGACTTGGAATGTGAAGATGAGTTGTTGTAAATGTCATCCCCTTCAAAATGAGCATTGGATGGGATTTTTCTGATGAACCATGAAAAAGTTATGCCTTGGTCAAGTTACAGTTGACTTTTCTACTGTCCAAAAATAGTAACTTTTTGCATCTTGATGATTTTTTGAGCCATGCTTGTGGAATCATGATCAAGACTTGATCAAATGATGATTGTGGACTCAAAATAAGATGTTGACCAAAAATTCTGACTTTTGACTGCAAAATGACCATTTTAGCCCTGCAGTTGACCGTGGATCAAATGAGCTTTTGACTGTGCAAATCTGGCACTGTGAGTCTTGAAACTTGGCATGTAGGTGCTTCAGAATGTTTATGGGCCTATGGGACTTGATTGAATTGAAAACCTCAAATTCCTTGAAGGAACCAAAACCCTAATTTTGACTGGCTTAGGAGGTGGTTTGGACTGTGCAATCCTTGAGTAGACTTGAGCAATTTGAAGATGATTCTTGACAAGCCTTGAAGAATATGGGAGGGAAAATTTTAGGGTACAACAAACAAGAACAAAGCAAAAAACAAGGGTTAGCAATCGTGAAAGTGGCAGAGCAAATTCAAAAAAATTCAAAGAAAAGTATGAATCAGTTTTCACTCCATAGGCCAATTCAAGCCATTCCAATGCTTCCAATCATTCCTTGGACCTTCCCATAAGCTAATACAACCAGTTGCACGCATTCTCATGCCCATAATCTTCCCCTATCATTCATACAGTTTGCCTATATTTTCAAAATCGATTACTGTATTTCTTGCATCATTAGCATGTCTAAGTTATATATTTGTGATCCTCATCGTGTTTGCAAGCTAACTGAATAATTTAATTGCATTTTTGAAGCCTATATGTGCCTTTGCCATTGTTAGGGTTTGTATGTGCAGTTTAGGGGTTTGTTCTACAGGACAAATTGGGCAAAAAGAAAGGTACCATGATGTTCACCAGATCAAAACGAGTTGATCTATATAGTTAGATTTCATTTATCTTGCGTTTTGTGGACTTTTGAGTTTTACAGGTTTGTAGCTACAAACCTTTGTCCGTAGGTAAAGGTACAAGCACCTAAGGCGACAGAGAGAGGTAGAAGAAGGTTAGGTGTCAGCCAGCCATTCGCCCATTCGAACCAGCGCGCTCGTTTTTGTTTTTTTCCCACTAACCACTTTGTTTCATATATTATATTGTGTTTTCATTATAATAACAACTAAACATGATAGCCTAGTGGTTGGGTGCATTAGTGGTGAGAGTGAGGACCTGGGTTCGATTCCAGGTCCCAACAATTTTCTTTGTTCTATTTTTCCTTTACAAATCAGGTACTCCATTCTCTCAAGCGTCCACCATGTGCAAGTAATATCCAACCAGTGGATCTAGGATTAATCAGAGGCTGACTGGGCTTGGAGCGTTTTGCGCCTTAGAAGATTCAGATTGGCACCCCCAGATTACTCATTATATAGGCCCAGTTTACTTTTCTTTTCTATTTTCTTTTTAATTCCTTTAATCACTTTCTTTTATTTGTTTTAATTAATTAACCCAAAAAAATCATTTTTCTTTTTTAATAAAAAAATCACAACAAACTACAAAAATCTTTTTTTAATAAAAAATATTTTATTTCTTAATTAATTTAGTTTAATTAATTTAAGGCAATTAAATCTCTTTTTATAATTAAAAATAACTAGACATAGGATTTGAATTGTACATAATTTAATTAATTTTCTTTAAAAATACACCAAAATCATTTTTTTATTAAAATATTTATTTTAACTAATTAGGTTAATTAGGTTAACTTAAATACTTTTTTCATAATTAAAAAGCAATTAGAAATTAGGGTTTTATTCGTACATAACTTAATTTATTCTTTTCTTAAAAATAATTTAAATATTTTTTCAATTAGATTTTAGGGTTTTCAATTTTTCCTCGCACTTAATTTGCTGCGCGCATTTTAATTATTTTATTATTATTGTAATTGTTTCGAGTTTGTAATAGTTTTAATTAGGGTTTTAAATTCTTCACTTTTATTTCCCGTCAACACAATTATGTAACTGTCAAAGCCCTGTAATAGCTAGATTTATTTTTTCGCATTTTAAGTTCCTGCAAATATTTAACTCTAGATGTATGTTAATAGGATTGTATGGCAAGAATATCTGAAATTAAAATGGTAGATTAGCTAATGTGCAAAGATTAAATAAATGAAACAATTCATCTGCACATATTCACTCCTAAGGTTTACCTCACTTCGGTTGCCTTCGGTAAACAATCATTAAGCATAGGAGATTTTAGTGGTTGCCCTCCTGTCTAAGAGATCAAAATGTCCCATTCAAATGTTGCCTCAGAAATGTTGCCTCATAAAGATCTTAAGACTCTAGGGTTACTACTAAAGTTTTCTAACTGTTGCTTTGGTGATTGTACTTGTCCCTTTCGGATGTCCCTTACAACTCAAACGATGGTGCTACCTACTCCTTAATAGTAGGATAGCGCTGTCTAAAGGAAAAGAGAACAAACAATCTTTTTTCGAGTAGGTAGAATCTTAAGTACTTGCTCAATAAAAAACTTTTCAAAGTGAATTTCCAAAACAAACATCATCACATCCTTGAGGACTGATACAAGGATTATCACGAAGTAAAACATTTTCAAGATAAACACACACAAGAAATTTGAAAAATGAGAAAGTACCTAAGAGCCCGTGGATAACTATGGATAGAAAGGGTGCTAACACCTTCTCTTTCTATGATCTACCCCCCGTACTCAGAATATCTCGAAAAAAGGTTTTTTTCTATTCTTTTTCCTTTTCCATGATTGGTTGAAATAAAAGTCGGTGGTGACTCTTGCTTACCGCAACATTTTGCAAACAAAAAACGCAAAACGCAAACCAGTAAAAACAGTCGGTTCTTCCACTGTATCACATAACTGACGACTCTGCTGGGGACTAAATAAGTGGGGTATACCTTAGGATCTAGGTCATTAAAATTGCTTCTCTTGATTGTCTTGATTGCTTTACTTTTGAGGGTTTATTTGGGGTTACTATAGATCCTACACCTGGATCTGGGGGAACTCTTTAGGTAAACAACAATAGATCATGGAGACTGTACGGCGTAGACCGATATGGTTTAAGCGATGGCTGTGTTGGTGTGTCACTTTGGTTGGTACCGGTATCCTTCATGGGGAAACGAGGAGAATACGGGGACGCCGTGTGGTGTCGTGAAGCACTAACAAACCTTAGAACCATAGTTGAACAAACATGGCCATTAGAAAGTAGTGAGATAGCTGACCTCGGTGTAGATCTGAGGATTGGTTGATACTCGATGCTACACTCATTGAGATCAGACTTTCGGGATATTTCGGTTGCAAGAAAAGATTGATTAAGCTGAAACAATGCCCGATAAAGGATGGTCAGTGATATTGAGATCCTATAGAACCCGATTACTTTTAAAGATAGGTTTGACACCAACTAAACTTCAAGAGGGTACTACCTTTAACCTCATGCAAGCCTTAAACCTAAGGACTTGGTGTGATTTGACTGTGTTTGCTATACCTGTGGTTTCTCATGACATCATGCATCATAACACGACATCCATTCTTATTGCACTAACCAATTCAAAGACCAAGGGAATTTATCTTTGTTCTGTTTTGCAGATCATGGCTTCCGTTCGTAGAAACACTATCCAAATCAGCTTTGTGAAGATACCTTCCCAACTCAAAGAGCTAGCATCAAGGGTTTCTGAAACTTCCGCGTTCACTAAGGGACATGGTCGACTTCTCAACCTGGTTACTTCAAACATTGATGAAAAGATGATGAGTGTACTATTCTAGTTCTTTGATCCAAAACACCACTTCTTCACCTTTCCAGACTATCAATTGGTACCTACCTTGGAAGAATTCTCTCAGCTGTTGGATATACCCATTCTTGAACAGTTGCCCTTCACAGGTCTAAAAGAAGTTCCTAAGCCAAAAGTCATTGCCTCAGCTTTGCATCTGAAACGAGCCGACGTGGTATCCAATTGGGAAACCAGAAGCAGAGTCAAGGGTTTTCTAACTAAGTTTCTGATAGGCAAGGCCCATCTGTTTTGGGATGATATGGACTTTCAAGCTTTTGAGGAGGTCTTGGCTCTTCTAATCTATGGGTTAGTCTTATTCCCTAATCCAGACTCATTCATAGATGTGAATGCTATCAAGGTTTTTCTATCCTACAATCCTGTGCCAACATTGCTCGGAGATATTTTACACACTCTCCATACTCGCACCATGAAGAGAAGAGGGGTTCTTATGTGTTGCATGCCATTGTTGTCGAGGTGGTTTTTTTCTCACCTCCTTAAGTCCATACTGAAGAATGAAGAAGGTTTGGGTTGGTCGCAAAGAATAATGTCACTCGCTCATACGGATATTCTTTGGTGTTCTCGAGCTATGGAAAACATTGCTATTATTGACTGCTGCGGGGAGTACCCTAATGTCCCATTACTTGGTATCGGAGGGGGTATAACCTACAATCCTTGTTTAGCTCTGTGGAAATTTGGTAACGCTCGAAGGGATGGTCCCCATGAGTTACTTATCGAGGGCATTGTATTCAACTATGAGGCCGATGTTAAAGAGTACCACCAGAGGTTCATACGAGCTTGGGGCATGGTAAGAAGATCTGGCACCAAGGCTTTGGGGCCAAAGACCTCCATTCCTATGGAACCTTACCTCCAACGGGTATGAGCCCGTGCCCCAGAAGCTTATGATGCCCTATGTGGCCGTTTTACCAGTGATTGTGGAACCCACTACTGAAGAAGGTATTCCTTACATGTTTCTCTACCCTTACATGCCCACTGATCTTGGGGAATTACAGAGGTCTTGGATTCAGTTGATGAAGGAGCGAGATACTTACAGGGATCAGTTCCATGCTCAGGAGAGGAAGGTTTTAGAGGTCACAAAGCAACTGCATGAAGAAAGAGGGCTCAATGATTATCTCAGCACAAAGAGGAAGCATCCATGGGACTTTTGATTGCTTTTCTAGTTTTAGATTTATTTTTAATTGTAACGCCTAAAAGGCATTTTGAACCTTCAAATTCAGCTAATAAAGTTTTTGTTTATTTTGGTTTGCAAATTTAAATTTCCCGAAGTCTTTGAAATCATTGCATGCGCATCCCATTATCATACACATCATTACAGGTACCATTATAGGTTTCTCATCTTCTTCGCTCTTTATTTCAGCATGAAATGTCTTCCGAGCAAACCATCAAGGACCTTCAAGCACAGAACGCCCAGTTCCAAGAAATGTTCATAAGTCTGGCAAAAGGGCAGGAGGATCTGAAAGCCCTTATCCTGAAAGAGAAAAAGAAAAAGAAGAAGGATGCCAGTATTCTAAATATGGGCAGAAGGTTTGGAGAGCGGTTGAAGCAACAAACCGATCTGACCTCTTCATCCAAGGAAGGGGAGAATCAGGAAGAAGAGAAGGACCCCAGTCCTGCAGTTTCTGACAATGATACTGATTACAATGATGAGCAATATCCTCCTGCTAAGGATAGATACAAATAGTTGGAAGATCGTCTGAGTGCCATGGAAGTTCAAAGGATACCTAGACTGGATTTCAAAGAATTGGGATTGGTGTCGGGAGTAGTCATCCCGCAGAAGTTCAAAGCTCCAGTTTTTGCTAAGTATGATGGGGTGTCCTGCCCAAAACTCCATCTCCGTTCTTATGTTAGAAAGATCCAGCCCCACACGGCTGATAGAAATCTGTGGGTTAATTTCTTTCAAGATAGTCTATCAGGGACTCAGTTTGAATGGTTCTACAAGCTGGAGGGAGCAAATATCCAAAAATGGGAAGATCTGACTGCTACTTTCTACAAGCAGTATCAGTATAATGCCGACCTTGCTCCTACTCGTACTCAACTCCATAGTATTTCAATGGGTACAAGTGAAGGCTTTAAGGACTATGCACAGAAATGGAGAGACTTGGCTGGGAGAGTTCAACCCCCATTGTCTGATAGGGAGCTGGTTGATATGTTTCTGGGGATGCTATCTGGTCGGTTTTTCAATCATTTGATCGGCAGCTCGTCAGCTGGTTTCACAGAGCTGATTCTAACTGGAGAAAGAGTAGAAGCTAGGATTCGGAGCGGCAAGATACAAAAGGATGCTTCTTCAAGCTCAGTAAGGAAGCCTTTTGCTGGTAAGAAGGAAGCCAGTGCCATCTATAGCCCGAGGGGCCAAAACAGAGCTGAACATCATCAGATAGTAAGTGTCGTGATGATACCTAGACCTGCAGTTGCTCCACAACGCAAAAATCAACAAAGGGTGAAAAGAACACAACGGCAGTTTACCCGCATCAACATGACATTGGCTGAAGTGCTACCTCATCTGCTGAGATCCAACTTGGCAACCTTGAAAGAGGCTCTCAAGAATCCAAATACTACTTCTCCCCGATATAATCTGAATGCCCGGTGTGCCTATCATTTTGAGAGTTCTGGCCACGATACAAATGACTGCTGGGCTCTGAGGAACAAATTACAAGACTTGATTAAAGCTAAGGAAATAGATTTTGATGCTCCGGAGAAGCAAAATGTCATAACGGCTCCCATGCCCAAGCACGATTGTGGAATCAATGTTGTTGATACTGATTTGTTTATTACCTCTATTGATGAAGTTTCTACTCCTTTCATGACTGTCAAGAAGAATTTTCTGTTGGCCGGTTTATTTCCGGATTGTGGTGAAGGTTGCCACATGTGTTCGTTTCTACCTTCTGGTTGCTGTTTGCTGAAATTAGGTGTTCAACGCCTGATAGATAGCAAAGAAATTTTGTTTGAGAAAACTTTGGTTCCCGCTATTCCATCTAGAGACGTTGCTATTATAACCATTTCCACCAATTCTTCCAAGGTCTCCTCGAGAAGACCTGTTAGGATTACATCTGCTCTAAGAATTGCTCCGCTGATAATTACTGTTCCTGGTCCTCTCTCGTATGTCTCGAAAAAAGCTGTCCTCTGGCATTACGGTGCCGGTGTGTATTATCATGGCATCAAACAAGATTTGAAAGATAAAGAAGCTGATCCTGATATTGGTAACATTGTCGGAACCAACAAAATCACCCGAAGTGGAAGGGTCTTCTCTCCCAAGATTTCCCTAAAGACTGTCAACAAGCATATTGTCATTCCATCTGTTCTTCCTGCTAGTACATCAAATACTATTCCTGTTCTTACTCCAGTTATTACCCCCGTGTGATACCCGCGACAAGGAAATTGTAGGTGAGCCTGCCCGGACGAAGGCGCCTAAGAAAGTTATTGTGGAAGCCTCTAAGAAAGAAATGGAGGAAATACTGAAAATCATTAAGAAGAGCGACTACAATGTGGTTGAGCAGCTGGGGCGGACGCCATCAAAGATATCCATGTTATCCCTAATGTTATGCTCTGAGGCCCATGCGAAGGCTTTGATTTCATTTCTCAAGACTGCGCATTTACCGCAGGAGACTTCAACTGATCAATTCAAAGATTGTATGGCCAGCCTGACTGCTGATAATGGGCTAGGTTTTTCAGACGCATATTTGACACCAAAGGGAAGGAAGCATAATGATGCTCTGCATGTCTCGATTGAATGCAGGGGCACCACTATGGCTCATGTGCTGGTAGATATTGGGTCTTCATTGAATGTTCTGCCGAAGGAGGCGTTGGATCGATTGGATTACAAGGGTTTGACTCTAAAGCCTAGTAACATTGTGGTAAGGGCTTTTGATGGATCGAAGAGAATGGTGCACGGGGAGGTGGACATCCCTGTCAAAGTGGGTTCTCAGACTTTTGGGTCCACTTTCTATGTGATGGATATAATGCCTTCTTATTCTTGTTTGCTGGGTCATCCTTGGATCCACGAGGCTGGGGCAGTCACTTCCACACTCCACCAAATGCTGAAGTATCCGGTGAAAGGGAAAATTGTCACTGTGCGGGGTGAAGAGGAGTATATGGTGAGTCACCTCAATTCCTTCCGCTACGTAGAGATGGATGGAGAATTCATAGAAACTCCTTGTCAGAACATCGAAGAGGTCCCTCAGATCTTCGCATCAACTGAAACTACTACCAACAAACCTCCTTTGAAGATGGCTTCTCTCAAGGACACCAGGGACATGTTTGAAGAAGGTGGGTGTGCCAATTGGGGTCACCTCCCTGATTTCACTCAGAAAACTGACAAATTTGTTTGGGCTTTACTACAGGGGCTCAAAGGGCTTTTAGACGCGCTCGGGCTGGAAGACCTCCCCTACACATCAGCAATCGGGAAATTAACGCCATTGAAGACAATGAAGAGGACTCAGACATTGTCAGTTGGATCTACCTAACTACCAACAATGGACCGAGTAATTAGAAGGCTAGGGAATTTATACCTGTTTCTTTTATTCCGTAGTAATTGACTTACTTGTTTTGAGATTTTTAATAAACAATCTAAAACTTTACGACCCTGTTCCTTGCCCGAGGCACATTGGCTTTGCTTGTGAGGGTTATTATTTGTCATTTCATATATCATTAATAAAGCATTGGACATTTCTTGCATACAAATTTTACTCTCTCTGTTCTTATTTTCTGTTTTTCACTTTATCAAAACAGCTATTCTCTTACACACACTCACGTATCATAATGCAGATCCATATCCACACTGGGTCCCATTGATAACAACTCTGCTATTGCCAGTTATGACTTCAAAAATCTGATCAACCAAGCCAAGGACGAAGTGAGGATGATTGTGAGGTGCCTGGAGAACTTGCTAGACTATTACAGCAGGAAGAAAGGGCCATACAACCCCAAGAAGAGCCGGTTGAGATAGTGAATTTGGGTATTGAGGAAGACAAAAAAGAGGTTAAAATAGGTGCAAATCTGGAGCTTAGTGTTAATCATAGGTTGATACAAATGCTGCACAACTACGTTGAGATCTTCGCCTGGTCCTATGAAGACATGCCTGGTTTAGACACTGATATTGTGGTACATCGCCTGCCGACTAAAGAAGACTGTCCTTCGGTTAAACAGAAGGTTCGTCATATGTGCCCTGAAATGTCAGAGAAAATCAAGGTCGTGGTCATGAAACAGTTCGACACAGGGTTCTTAGCTATCACTTCATATCCACAGTGGGTTGCTAATGTCGTTCCAGTACCTAAGAAGGACGGTAAGGTACGGATATGTGTGGATTACAAAGATCTGAATAGGGCAAGCCCCAAGGATGACTTCCCTCTTCCTCACATTGATGTTCTGGTCGACAACACCGTGCAGCATAAAATTTTCTCCTTCATGGATGGTTTCTCTGGCTAAAACCATATCAAGATGGCTCCTGAAGACATGGAGAAGACAACCTTCGTCACACAGTGGGGAACCTTCTGCTACAAGGTGATGCCTTTTGGGTTGAAGAATGCTGGAGCAACTTATCAGTGCGCCATGGTCGCTTTGTTCCACGATATGATCCACCATGAGATCGAAGTTTATGTTGATGATATGATAGCCATGTCTCAGACTAAGGAAGAGCACCTTGATCATTTACAGAAATTGTTCGACAGGTTGAAGACATACAAGTTGAGATTGAATCCGAACAAGTGCACCTTCGGGGTAAGGTCTGGAAAGCTTCTGGGTTTAATCGCCAGTTACAAGGGTATTCAGGTAGACCCTGTAAAGGTAAAATCTATACAAGAAATGCCAACTCCCCGTATAGAGAAGGAAGTTATAGGTTTCTTGGGACGTCTAAACTACATCGTCGGGTTCATTTCACATCTGACTGCTACTTGTGAGCCAATCTTCAAGCTTCTGAAGAAAGATCAAGTTGTAAAGTGGAATGATGAATGCTAGAACTCTTTCGAAAGAATCAATGAATACTTTCAAGAACCGCCAATTCTGATGCCTCTAGTTGAAGGAAGACCTTTGATATTATACTTGACTGTACTAGACAATTCAATATGGTGTGTGCTGGGGAAGCATGACGAGTCTTGTTGAAAAGAGCACGCAATTTATTACCTTAGAAAAAAGTTTACCGACTGTGAGACACAGTAATCATTACTCGACAAAACTTGTTGCGCTTTGGCATGGGCTGCTCGCCGACTGAGACAGTATATGCTGGCTTACACTACCTTGTTGATATCGAAGATGGATCCGATCAAGTACATTTTCGAGAAGCCCGCTCTCTCCGGAAGGATAGCATGATGGAAAATGATCTTAACTGAGTACGACATACAATATACAACCCAAAAAGCAATAAAGGGGAGTGTATTGGCCGATCATTTGGCTCATCAGGCTGTGGATGACTACCAGTCCATGAATTTTGAGTTCCCGGATGAGAATATTATGTTGGTGACTGACTACGAAGAACCTGGACCGGATGAAGGACCTGAGGAGGGATCCCGATGGTGTATGTATTTTGACGGAGCCTCAAACGCACTGGGTAACATCATTGGTGCTGTAATCATATCTCCCGAGGGCTGTCATACTCCGCTCATTGCCCGATTATGTTTCAACTGCACCAACAGCATGGCGGAGTATGAAGCATGTATCATGGATCTGTGAGCTACTATTGACTTGAGGATTAAGTTCTTAAGTGTATTCGAGGATTCCGCTCTGGTGATAAGTCAGATCAAAGGCGAGTGGGATACGAAGCACCCGAATCTCATTCCTTACAAAGAGTATGTACTGAAATTGCTCCCACACTTTGAGGAGGTAACTTTTGAACATTTCCCACGAGAGGAGAACCAGTTGGCGGACGCGCTAGCTACCATGTATTATATGTTTAAAGTTAGGTGGGACAATGAAGCTCCCCAAATCACCATTGAGAGGTTGGATGAACCACCACACTGCTGCGAGATCGATATCGAAGAAGTGGCAGGCAAACCCTGGTTTCACAAAGTTAAAAGGTATCTCGAGGCTCAGGAGTATCCCGAAGGGGCATCTGTCAATGATAAGAAGTTTCTGAGAAGGTTCGCTGCAAAGTTCTTCCTCAGTAATGGAATCCTCTATAAATGCAACCATGACTCCACACTATTACGGTGTGTAGACAAGAGCGAAGCAGAGAGGATCATGATAGATCTACATGAAGGCACCTTTGTAACCCATTCTAGTGGACATACCATGGCTAAGAAGATCCTACAGGCAGGATATTATTAGTCCACTATGGAGGCAGATTGTTATCAACACTATCGAACCTGTCATAAGTGCCAAGTCTATGCTGATAAGGTGCATGTAACTCCGGTTCCTCTGAATGTCTTGATGACTCCTTGGCCCTTTGCAATGTGGGGCATCGACATGATCGAAGAAATCAGGCCCACCACTTCCAATGGACATCGCTTCATCTTAGTAGCCATTGATTACTTCACGAATAGGGTTGAGGCAGCTTCCTTCGCTACAGTAACCAAGAATGTCATGGCGCGGTTTATCTGACATAATCTGATTTGTCGATATGGTGTACCAGAGAGAATTATCACTGGAAATGGTACGAATCTGAACAACACAATGATCACCGAGCTCTGTAAACAATTCAAGATACAACACCATAATTCTTCTTCCTACCGACCGAAGATGAATGGCGCTGTTGAGGTAGCTAACAAGAACATCAAAAAGATTGTACAGAAGATGACGATGACATACAAATACTGGCATGAGATGTTGCCATTTTCTCTTCATGGGTACCGTACCTCAGCACGAACATCAACAGGGGCAACAACCTACTCTCTGGTATATGGAATGGAGGCAGTCCTACCCATCGAAGTCCAGATACCTTCTCTTAGGATTATGAAGGATGCGAGTTTGAACGAAGACGACTGGATCCAAACCCGACTTGATCAGCTAAATCTAATCGATGAAAAGAGAATTATTGCTATCTTCCATGGTCAGACGTATCAAAAGCGAATGATCAGGGCTTTTAACAAGAAAGTCAGGCGTCAAGAATATCAAGTCGGGGATCTGGTGATCAAACGCATCATACTGCCGTAAGGTGATCCTAGGGGCAAATGGACTCCCGCGTTCGAAGGGCCATTTATGGTTAAGAACATTTTCTCGAGAGGAGCCATGATTCTAACCACCATGGACGGTGACGACCTTCCTCACCCTGTCAATTCAGACATAGTAAAAAGATACTACGCCTAATCAAAGACCCACTAGCTCGACTAGCCTAGGAAAAAATATGGGCTTCCCGGCGAACCAAAAGGGTTCGGGCAAAAATAAGGGATGAAAATGAAAAAAATCTGTACACCCAGCAAGTCAAAAACCTGAAAGGGAGGCTTGGGAAAAAAAGGGTATCCCGGTGGATTGAAAACCCGAAAGGGAAATCCAGACAAAAGTTAGGGATTGAAGCGTATAACTATATCTCATTGGATCATCTTGCGACCAGACTTTGGTATCGACTATCAAGCTCATACGACGCCAACCAATCTGATTAACCTCCGGCCAAGTGGCAAAGTGATGAGACGTTTGAAGATATAAAGGCAATATCAGAGTTGGAACCCAATGGGGTTGTTTTACATAGCTGTTTTTCTTTCTTTTACACAAATTGTATAATTTCTATCTTTCGGCGGTGTTCTCTTACTAGAGTGTCAGCCTCTTTGTACAAAAACACCTATTACAGGCCAACTTCAAAAATCAATACAAATTATTTACACAAGAAACTTCAATTTGTTTTTCTTTTTCTGTTTTGTTTTGCAAGAACATCCAATGATTTATTTTTTATATATGCATTTGAAAATGATTGCTGCTCATAAATATTTACATAAGAAACAAAAGACAATTACTCGTAATTCCAGAAACAGGGAAAAACAAGAAGTGTCAAACCCTACAGTTACTTTGTCCTGCAGGTACTGGGATAGATCCAGCTTGGGAACATAATTATTAGTATATACACTCCCCACAGAGTAAAAGTATCTGAAGGCATTCATGTCAGATTTCTCAAAACAAGACAATACTCTTCCCAGCCGAGGTTCATAATCGCAGACGAGTAAGTAAATTTCATCCCCAGCTAAGTTTATTCCTCCATATCAGTTGGTCTACCAACAGAGTATCTCCTCCCCTAAGTTTGGTCCCTGCAAAGTTATTCTCCAGCATCTCTTCCTGACAGAATATTTACAAATCTCCAGCAACCGTCAGGGATTTATTTTCCCGGACGCGAACATACCCCAATAGCATTTCATAAACATACATCATGACATACAAATACATATCATATACAACATAATCTCATTTATTTTGAGAACATCATTTCACCCTGCATTTCAAGCATCGCATATAATTAACCCTGATATCTTTTGCAGGAAAAGATGATTAGCTTCAACAAATTCAGCAGTTATACAAATCACGTCTACAGACGACTAATGGAAACTCAGTTCCCGAAATCAAACGAGTCAACTAATCTACATTCATTTCAAAGTAACCCTACTATCCAGGTTCCTTCTCACAACCCTACTATCCAGGCTTTCATTTCGAAGTAACCATACTATCCAGGTTCCTTCTCACAGCCCTGCTATCCAAGCTTTCAGTTCGAAGTAACCCTACGATCCAGGTTCCTTCTCACAACCCTACTATCCAGGATTTCATATCGAAGTAACCCTACTATCCAGGTTCCTTCTCACAGCCCTACTATCCAGGCTTTCATATCAAAGTAACCCTACGAACCAGGTTCCTTTTCACAGCCCTACTATCCAGGCTTTCATATCGAAGTAATCCTACTATCCAAGTTCCTTCTCACAGCCCTACTATCCAGGCATTCATATCGAAGTAACCCTACCATCCAGGTTCTTTCTCACAACCCTACTATCCAGGATTTCATATCGAAGTAACCCTACCATCCAGGTTCTTTCTCACAGCCCTACTACCAGGCTTTCATAACGAAGTAACCCTACGACCCAGGTTCCTTCTCACAACCCTACTATCCAGGCTTTCATATCGAAGTAACCCTACTATCCAGGTTCCTTCTCACAACCCTACTATCCAAGCTTTCATTTTGAAGTAACCCTACGATCCAGGTTCCTTCTCATAACCTTACCATCCAGGTTTCCTGACAGCAGTCCACAACACTGTAAAACTAGGACCCGATCAAACACGATTGGTTTCACAGTTCCCCAGTAAGTCACAGTGCAGCATATACCCTGACTAGATACGCAGTTCACTTCCACTTCCTCAAGCAGAAGTTATTCCCCCAGTAGAATAACGGACAACAAAAGCTCCTAAAATTCTATTTCCCCCAAGACAGATACCAACCATCCTCAGCAGATTCCTCCTCAACGACAGAAGTAGAAACTCTCATCGAAGGAATATCTCAGGAAATCAACATTCTAAAGATGGCATCTTTAAGACCATCTCCGACGATTCTCCGTCACATCCAGGATGACGTCTTTAAGCCCATCTCTGACGATCTTCTATCATCAACTTCCAAATGGCATCTATAAGCCGATTCCCGATATCATAAATCTAGTGCCACTTCATGCGAGTGCAAATTTCTGGGCACTCTAGTGTTCAATCATCTTCCACCTTCAGATCACGAAAGGCAGGTGAGCCAATCTACATCCTCAGGTTTAAGAAGATTGAACAGGGGCAGCTATTGTACCCCAAAATTTGTCCTCTCATTTTACTCAACACATACTCCTAGAGATCCTCATTTTGCTCAAGTTTTCCCAAGAGTTGACCAGACAAACTCTCTCCTAAGGCAGTGTCTCTCAAATTAGGGTTTCCATTTTCATCAAGATAGGTGGACTCCAAAGACCACATATTCTCTCCATGGTCTTAATATGTTATCAACACCCTACATGTCAAGTTTCATGCCTTGCACAAGAAGTTTGCTCAGTCAATTGCTTAGATGCTTGAGAATCGACTGTATTAGGTCAAAAGTCAACTAAGACCCACATACAGTCAAACTTCAATATTTTTGTTCAACATTAAAATTTTGAGGTGAATTTCATAATTTGATCACGGTTTGATCATGATTCCCCAAGGAATGCTCCAAATTCATCAAAACCCAAAAGTTGCTAAATTAGGGTTTCTCAATAAAAGGCAACCAAACTTTGACCAAGCATAACTTCCACATGCTTTATCATAAATTTTCCATCCAAAGCTCATTTTTAATAGGATGAAATTCCCTGCAATTCATCTTCAGCCCACAAGTTTAAAATATGCACCCACAAAAAGATATGAATTTCTACATTATGGGTCCTTTTGAAAAGCCAACAAAAACACCTTTTGTGTCAAAGCTTCTTACATGAACATGGAAGACTTAATTGAGATGAAACCAAAATGGTTTCTTAGGAGACATCCTAAGATTTTAAAAAGTCCAAGAACACCTTTCTAGTGTTAAAATTGGAAGATATATGCCTAGTCAAAGTTGACCCTTTTTGCAAAATTGCCAAAAGTCAAATGTGCTAAAAAATGCATATTTTTGCTAAATGGGCCTAACTTTTTATGCTTGCACCTCACTTATAATGTGGTTCACGACTCAAATATTCACCCACACATTATTTGCTTCATTTGGTAATTTATTTTGAATTTTTATTAATTAAAAATTGAATTAAATCAAATAATTGGTGAATAATAGCAAAGATATGATTTGATTTGGTTTTTGGACAGGTTGGAAATCAAAATATGCTGAATTATCAAGGCCAAAATGAATCAAGCATAATTGGTACAAGAAAGGGAAGATTTGGCTCAAAATAGCAAGTTTGCATATGGCTAAAAAATCAAATTAAATCTCATCAAAACTTCAAGATTCAATCCAAGTTTGTAACCCTAATTCATCCCTAGATATATATTGGACAAGAACAAAGCAAAAAACAAGGGTTCGCAATCATGAAAGAGGCAGAGCAAATTCAAAAAAATTCAAAGAAAAGTGTGAATCCGTTTTCACTCCACAGGCCAATTCAAGCCATTCCAACACTTCCAATCGTTCCTTGGACCTTCCCAGAAGCTAATACGATCAGTTGCACGCATTCTCACGCCCATAATCTTCCCCTAGCATTCATACGGTTTGCCTATATTTTCAAAATCGATTACTGTAATTCTTGCATCATTAGCATGTTTAAGTTATATATTTGTGATCCTCATCCTTTTTGCAAGCTAACTGAATAATTTAATTTCATTTTTGAAGCCTATATGTGCCTTTGCCATTGTTAGGGTTTGTGTGTGCAATTTAGGGGTTTGTTCTACAGGTAAAATTTGGCAAAAAGAAGGGTACCATGATGTTCACCAGATCAAAACGAGTTGATCTATATAGTTAAATTTCATTTATCTTGCGTTTTGTGGACTTTTGAGTTTTACAGGTTTGTAGCTATAGACCTTTTTCCATAGGTAAAGGTACAAGCACCTAAGGCGACGGAGAGAGGTAGAAAAAGGTTACGTGTCAGCCAGCCATTCGCCCATTCGAACCAGCGCGCGCGTTTTTGTATTTTTCCCACTAACCACTTTGTTTCATATATTATATTGTGTTTTCATTATAATAACAATTAAACATGATAGCCTAGTGGTTGGGCGCGTTAGTGGTGAGAGTGAGGACATGGGTTCGATCTCAGGTCCCAATAATTTTTTTGTTCTATTTTTCCTTTACAAATCAGGTACTCCATTCTCTCAAGCGTCCATCATGTGCTAGCAATATCCAACTAGTGGATCTAGGATTAATCAGATCTAATGCCTCAAACAATGAGAGACCATGATGCACCCTCAAGTCAACGCTACAAGGAATCCGAGGCCGACTGGGCTTGGAGCATTTTGGGCCTTAGAAAATTCAGATTGGCACCCCCAGATTACTCATTATACAGGCCCAATTTACTTTTCTTTTCTATTTTCTTTTTAATTTCTTTTATTAGTTTCTTTTATGTGTTTTAATTAATTAACCCAAAAAAATCATTTTTATTTTTTAATAAAAAAATCACAACAAACTACAAAAATCTTTTTTAATAAAAAATATTTTGTTTCTTAATTAATTTATTTTAATTAATTTAAGGAAATTTAATCTCTTTTTATAATTAAAAATAACTAGACATAGGATTTGAATTGTACATAATTTAATTAATTTTATTTAAAAATACACCAAAATCATTTCTTTTATTAAAATATTTGTTTTAATTAATTAGGTTAATTAGGTTAACTTAAATAATTTTTTAATAATTAAAAACAAATTATAAATTAGGGTTTTAGTCGTACATAACTTAATTAATTCTTTTGTCAAAAATAGTTTAAATAATTTTTCAATTAGATTTTAGGGTTTTCAATTTCTCCTCGCCCTTAATTTGGCGCGCGCATTTTAATTATTTAATTATTATTGTAACTGTTTCGAGTTTGTAATAGTTTTAATTAGGGTTTTAAATTCTGCACTTTTATTTCCCGTCGAGACAATCATGTAACTGTCAAAGCCCTGTAATAGCTAGGTTTATTTTTCCGCATTTTAAGTTCCTGCAAATATTTAACTGTCTAGATGTATGTTAATAGGACTATATGGCAAGAATATCTGAAATTAAAACGGTAGATAACCTAATATGCAAAGATTAAATAAATGAAACAATTCATCGGCACATATTCACTCATAGGGTTTACCTCACTTCGGTTGCCTTCGGTGAACAATCATTAAGCATAGGAGATTTTAGTGGTTGCCCTCTGTGATACGGTGGGATAACTAACTTGAAGGTTTTGCGTTTGTGTTTGCAAATGTCGCGGTTAGCAAGAGTCGCCACCGACTTTTCTTTTATCCAAAAGGAAAGGTAAAAAAGCACAGGAAAGACATTTGAGATGTTTTCTTGAGTTTGGGGGGTAGATTATGAAAAGGGAAGGTATTAGCACCCTTTTCATCCATGGTTTTCCATGGGCTCTTAGTTACTTGTTTAGATCACTTGCTTTTGCTTTGAATTTGTTTGAAATGGTGCTTTGTGTGGTCTTGAAAGTATTTTGAAAAGAGGCTATCGTTTAGGCAATCTTTGTAATGATTCTCGTTCATAAGAATGTATACAAAGATGTTTGTCTTTTGAAAAATGTTTCAATGTTTTGAAAGTTGTTTGGAAATGTTTTGAAATGTGTGTGTGTTTGAAAGTAACAAGGATTGTTTGCAAATTGATCAAGTAACTAGAAGCATTCTACCTACTCAAAAAGTCTTTCTTGTACATTTTTATTCCTTTGACATTGTTGATTTACCATTGTCTTGGTAAACAACCCTATCTCTGGATGTTAAATGGGACGGGCGTGGGTCATCGTATGACCATGATAGCAATAGTGCCAAGTATCTTTAACATGTTTTTGAGGGACCAAGATCATTTGTTTTAAGGCAACCTTTAGATAGCCTCATCGAGGGACTATTATCTTTTGTTTTGTTTGATTTTGCCAAGATACCTTGCATGCATACCATGGCCATTTATTTAGGCAACCAAGCGGGTGAAAACCTTAAGGGTGCTTGTGTGCAAGTGTTATCATTTTACATGCATTTTGTCTTGTGTTAGGTCTTGTATTTGTTTGATTTTTGTCTTATCATGCAAAACCCTAGTTTTTACTAAACATGGTATAATGCGATAAATTGCATAAAATAAATCTAAGCTATTACAACAATTATTATGGGAGGGGGGATACAAATTTTGAATGGGGAATATTGCTCAAAATAAATCCCTAAAAATTATTACAACCCAATTGAATTATTGCACAATCAATAAATAAAACAATTATTTAAATATGCAATAAAATGTATGGATGCAAAATATTTTTGTATTTATTTTATATATGAGAAAACAAAGTTATTTAAGTCCTAAAAAATAAGAAAAAATAAAATTATTATTTTTGAAAGGGGTAAAACCCTAGTTTTTGATTAAAAGAAATATATATTCTATATTTATTTTATTTTGTCTATTTTTATACAAGAAATAATAAATAATATTATTAATAAATATTAAAAATTAAAATATGTATAAAAATAATATTTTATGTGTATGAATGATAAAAATAAAAATGTATGATTTTTTAAAATATGTTTACTGTGATCGGTGGATTTAGAACTAACTGTTTAACGCTGGTTCGCGAAATGTCGCGGAAGCAAGAGTCGCCACCGTCTTTTATTTTCTCCAACATGGAAAGGACAAAAGCACAGCAAAATTCCTTATGAGATTGTCTCTCGGTTCGGGAGGTAGATTTATAGAAAGGGAAGGTGTTAGCACCCTTTCTATCCATGGTTATCCATGGGCTCTTAGATACTTGCTCTTATGTTTTAAAAATATGTTTGCTTTTCAAAATGTGAGTGGGTTTGAAAAAAGTTTCTTTGAAAGATTTCTGAATGACTCTTGTATCTGTCCTCAAGAGTGTTTGAAAAATTCGCTTTGAAAGCTTTTTTTGAAAGTGTCAGTGTGAAAAGGTTTTTGTTTTGTTTTTTAGAGAGCAAGTGTAACACCCCAGTTTCAATTATTTGATTTATTTAAATTTGGGAAATTATTTTATTAGAATTAATAAAATAAAAAGGAATTATTTATTTTGAAATATGGAGGAAAATAAAAGAAATAAGAAATATGGATTTCTTTTAAGTTATTGGGCTTGGATGTTGTTAATAAAGAGTGGGGGTGCAGGAGAAATAAAGATGTGTTTTGGAACTCAAGTTATTTTTTTCTCATTATTCCCGATAACACAGAAGTTGGGATTTTGGGAAGCAGAGCTCTGAAGGTACGAAGAACGAAGAACGAAGAACATCGCTCAAAAAGTTCAAAGCTGCTAATTGATAAGGTAAGGGGGGCTATTACTCGATTTACCTTTGTTTATGGGTTTATGTACGGTTGATTTGGGTAATCGTAGGGAAAAACCCCAATTGTTAGATGTTAGTAGGGATCGATACCCTTAGGATTGAACATTGTTAAAGAGGGTTTAGGTTCTCAATTTTATGAAATCAATTAACGATTTTAGGTTCCTAATGGTGGATTGGGAGTATATCTGCATGATCGTGAATTTACCTTAGAAGTTATAGGGATAACCCCAATGTTAGCAGATTTCCCCAAAATGAACGACTAATCACTTCTAAGGTTACTATAATGATTGTTGGTAATTAGGAAATTGAGGTGTTGTTTTGAATTATACAAAATCGATGTCGTTAGGTACGGAAATGCGCGTTTTGGGTGGCATTTTTCCGCGTTTGGCTGCTGTTCTGAGCTGCTACAGGTACAGGAAAATTTTGTACGCGCTCAGCAACACGGGCCGTGTTGCACAACACGGGCACCCGTGTTGCTCTTCTGTGTTGGTAAAGTAATGTGTTTTCTGGACACATTACAACACGGGCCGTGTTGCACAACACGGGTACCCGTGTTGGTCCCCTGTAATGAGAAAAAAAATGTGTTTTCTGGATATGTTACAACACGGGCCGTGTTGCACAACACGGGCACCCGTGTTGATGCTACTGTGTTGATTTTCTGAACTTTGTTTTCAGTGCTTGATTGTGGATTTTATTGCCATGCTTTTAGATAATGTTATCAAGCATGAATTATGATATAACTTGATGTGATTGATGTTAAATAGTATGCTGAGTGATTACATGCTATCCATATCCTGTTATGATTGATGTTGTTGATGTTGCATGATATGTTGATTGATGTTCATAGTATGCTGAGTGTTACATACTTTACATATCATGTTGCATTTGTTAATTCCCATTGTGTGGAATTAACATGGTGGCCAATATACGTGTCTGCGATTTAATGGAACGTTGAAGTGGTAGCCGTGTCCGCGATATAATGGAACGGTGAGTTATCCGTGACCCGAGATTTAATGGGGCGGTAAAGTGGTACCACATGCATGGGTGTGTTGCATTACCTTGAATATAACATGAATGGATGATTTTTCCAATGTTGTATTTGATTGTTTGTAGGCACGTATGGTTGCTAAATTGTTGACGATATTTGATGTTAATTGCAAATATGAAAAATAATATATATGGGTATATGAATTGTAAAGATTTTTGTAAACTATGAAATATGCTAATTGTTGGGTGATGCTTATGGTTTCCTGAATTGGTTGTTATGAACGTATAATCAAATGTATAATTGAGATGCTCACCCTTACTGTTGAATATTTCAGATTGAGGAGCTTCTTTCAGGTGCTTGGCGAAGGCTCGTCGTTTCTAGTTTATTTTCGTTTTAGTATTGTCCGGGTCATGCTCTGATAGTTGTAACTCCGGGAACGTTTGTTTGTCGAGCTGTTTTAATCAGACTCGTTTAATTCCTTATGTTTTGTTATAATATGATGTTGACATTTTCCAGGTGTTAATCCCTGATGATTTTGAAAATATTATAACATTGATTTTATTAATTGAATTATTCCGCTGTGTAAACATGTATGAGTTACTACTACGTTATGCATGACAGGAATTTGTTTTATTAAAAGAGAATTGTAGCATCCTCGATTATACATGTACTCTGAAATTATGATTTTAATATTTGCGAAAATTTATTCGGGGTTTTAGAGGGTGTTACAATAGTGGTATCAGAGTATAGTCGGTCGTTGCGACCAGAGTCTTGAGTCAGTCATCCCTTTTGTATGCGATTAGTGTAAGGTAACACTGTCGATACTGTATTCTAATGTGGAGTATGTTTTAATTCTCAGGAATATGGCTGGAAGAGGTAACGGACGAAATGATGCTGCACTAGCTGAGGCTTTGGGGATGTTAGCTGGTGTACTTGCTGGAAACCCAACTGGAGGCGTGATTGGTGCTGATAGGCAATTGGGAAATTTCCAAAGGAACAATCCTCCGTTGTTCAAAGGTACACATGACCCTGAAGGTGCTCAGAAGTGGCTGAAGGAAATCGAAAGGATTTTCCGTGTAATTGATTGTGCTGAAGATCTGAAAGTCAGATATGGTACGCATATGTTGGCAGAAGAAGCCGACGACTGGTGGGTTTCCACAAGGACTGAGATGGTTCAAGATGGAGAGGCACTGACTTGGGCTAACTTCAGAAGGGCTTTTCTGAGGAGGTACTTTCCTGAAGATGTTCGGGGAAGAAAGGAAATTGAGTTTTTGGAGCTTAAGCAGGGCAATCTGACTGTTAGTGAGTATGCTACTAAGTTCACTGAGCTGGCAAAGTATTATGCTCACTACAACAATGATGAGGCTGGAGAATTCTCTAAATGTATCAAATTTGAGAATGGTCTCCGAGATGAGATTAAGCAGGGAATCAGGTACCAGCGTATTCGTAGATTTTCTGATCTGGTGGATTGTAGCAGGATCCTGGAAGAAGATATTACCAAGAATAGGTCGTCTCACTCTCGTGGGGCTGTTGATAAAAGAGGAAAGCAACATATGGACCGTGGCAAGCCATATGGTAGAGATAACCAGAAATCAGGTGGATGGAAAAGGCCTAGTGGGGGAGATTCTAAGGCTCCTATCAGATGCTACAGGTGTGGTGAGTCTGGTCATCACATTCGAGATTGCAAGAGTGATGAGAAGAAGTGCTATAAATGTGGAAAGGCTGGTCATTTGTCTATTGATTGCAAAGGGAAGTCTGTTACTTGTTACAATTGTGGCGAAGAAGGTCACATTCGTCCGCAGTGTCCTAAGCCTAGGAAGGATCAGTCAGGTGGAAAAGTGTTTGCTTTGTCTGGATCTGAGACTACCCCAGAGGATCGATTGATTAAAGGTACGTGTTTTATTCATGGCACACCTTTAGTTGCAATTATTGATACTGGTGCAACTCACTCTTTCATTTCTTTGGATTGTGCTGAGAGGTTGAAACTGGACATATCTGGTATGCAAGGTAGCATGATTGTTGATACTCCTGCATCGGGTTCAGTGACAACTTCACTTGTATGTAGGAATTGTCCTATTGAGATTTTTGGTAGAGGTTTCGGTATGGATTTAGTGTGCCTACCGCTTGAACAAATTGATATTATCCTTGGGATGAACTGGTTGGAATTCAACCGGGTTCATCTGAACTACTTTGCTAAGACGGTGATTTTTCCAGAAGCAGTTGGTGTCGAGAATTTGACTATGACTGCTAGGCAGGTACAAGAAGCAATGGAAGACGGTGCTAATGTGTTTATGTTACTTGCTTCGTTAGATGCAACAGGAAAGGTCAGGAGTGGGGAATTGTCAATGGTGTGTGAATTTCAAGAAGTCTTTCCTGATGATGTTGGTGAGTTACCTCCAGAGAGAGAAGTGGAATTTTCTATAGATTTGATTCCTGGTACGAGACCGGTGTCGATGGCGCCATATCGTATGTCTGCGTCTGAGTTGGCTGAATTGAAGAGTCAGTTGGAAGATTTACTGGAGAAGAAGTTTATTCGTCCAAGTGTTTCGCCTTGGGGTGCTCCGGTATTGTTGGTTAAGAAGAAATAAGGTTCTATGAGACTGTGTGTTGATTACAGACAATTGAACAAGGTAACCATTAAGAATCGGTACCCGTTACCGAGGATTGATGATTTAATGGATCAGCTAATTGGAGCCAGTGTATTCAGTAAGATTGACTTGAGATCTGGATATCATCAGATTCGTGTGAAAGCGGAAGATATTCAAAAGACTGCTTTTCGAACGAGGTATGGGCATTATGAATATTCTATTATAACGTTCGGAGTTACTAATGCACCTGGTGTTTTCATGGAATATATGAATAGGATTTTTCATCCGTATCTGGATAAATTTGTTGTGGTTTTTATTGATGACATTCTGATTTATTCCAAGAACGACAAAGAGCATGCGGAACATCTCAGAATTGTGTTAGAGTTGTTGAAAGATAGGAAGTTGTATGCAAAGTTGTCCAAATGTAAGTTCTGGCTGAATGAAGTTAGTTTTCTTGGACATGTGATTTCTAAGAATGGTATTGCCGTGGATCCTACAAAAGTAGAAGCAGTATCTCAGTGGGAAGCGCCGAAGACTGTTTCTGAAATCAGAAGTTTTCTTGGTCTTGCAGGTTATTACAGAAAGTTTATCGAAGGATTCTCAAAGTTAGCATTGCCTTTGACGAAGTTGACTCGAAAAGGACAAGCGTTTATTTGGGATTCTGATTGTGAGAAAGGTTTCCAAGAATTGAAGCGGAGATTGACTAGTGCTCCTATTCTGATTTTGCCGAACCCAGTGGAATCTTTTGTGGTCTATTGCGATGCATCTCTGTTGGGTTTAGGTGGTGTTTTAATGCAGAATCAGCAGGTAGTTGCGTATGCTTCGAGACAGTTGAAGGTTCATGAAAGGAACTATCCTACTCATGATTTAGAGTTGGCAGCAGTTGTGTTTGTCTTGAAATTGTGGAGACATTATCTGTATGGTTCGATATTTGAAGTGTATAGCGATCATAAGAGTTTGAAGTATCTTTTCGATCAGAAAGAGCTCAATATGAGGCAAAGAAGGTGGTTGGAATTTCTCAAAGATTATGATTTTGGTTTGAATTACCATCCTGGTAAGGCAAATGTGGTTGCGGATGCTTTGAGCAGGAAATCCTTGCATATGTCTATGATGATGGTTCGTGAATTGGATTTAATTGAACAATTCCGAGATTTGAGTTTAGTTTGTGAAAGTACTCCGAAGTGTGTTCGTTTGGGTATGTTGAAACTTACTAGTGGTATTCTAGAAGAGATCAGGATCGGGCAGAAATCTGATGTTAATTTAGTTGATAAATTGACATTGATCAACCAAGATCAAGGTGGTGAATTTAGAATTGATGAAAATGATGTTATGAGATTTGGCGATAGAGTTTGTGTTCCTGATGTCGCAGAAATCAAGAAGAGTATATTAGAGGAAGGACATCACAGTGGGATGAGTATTCATCCGGGTGCCACGAAAATGTATCATGATTTGAAGAAATTGTTTTGGTGGCCGGGAATGAAAAAGGATATAGCTGAATTTGTGTATGCATGTTTAATCTGTCAGAAATCGAAGATTGAGCATCAGAAGCCGTCTGGATTTATGCAACCAATGTTTATTCCAGAATGGAAGTGGGATAGTATTTCTATGGATTTTGTATCTGGGTTGCCGAGGACTCCTATGAATTGTGAAGCGATATGGGTCGTTGTGGATAGACTGACTAAGTCTGCTCATTTTATACCGGTGCGAATGGATTACTCAATGGAGAGATTGGCACAGTTATATATTGAGAAAATAGTGAGTTTGCATGGAGTTCCTTCTAGTATTGTGTCGGATAGAGATCCGAGATTCACTTCGAAATTTTGGGAAGGATTGCAGAAAGCTTTGGGTACTAAATTGAGGTTGAGTTCAGCTTACCATCCTCAGACTGATGGACAGACGGAGAGGACGATTCAATCGTTAGAAGATTTGTTGCGTGCTTGTGTTTTAGAGAAGGGTGGAGCTTGGGATAGCTATTCGCCATTGATTGAATTTACTTATAACAATAGTTACCATTCGAGTATTGGTATGGCTCCGTTCGAGGCATTGTATGGTAGACGGTGTAGAACACCTCTGTGTTGGTATGAATCTGGAGAGAGTTCGGTAATTGGGCCAGAGATTGTTCAGCAGACTACTGAAAAGATCAAATTGATTCAAGAGAAGATAAGAGCTTCTCAGAGTCGTCAGAAAAGTTATCATGATAAGAGGAGAAAGAATTTAGAATTCAGTGCTGGAGATCATGTGTTTATGAGAGTTACTCCGATGACGGGTATTGGTCGAGCGTTGAAATCTAAGAAGTTGACTCCGCGTTTTATTGGTCCGTTTCAGATTACGGAAAGAGTTGGAGAAGTTGCTTATCGTATTGCTTTACCTCCGAGACTTGCGAATTTGCACGATGTTTTTCATGTTTCTCAGTTGAGGAGATACATTCCAGACCCATCTCATGTAATCCAAATAGATGATGTACAGGTGAGAGATAACCTGACAGTAGAAACATTGCCTATGAGGATAGAAGATCGGGAAGTGAAACAGTTAAGAGGTAAAGAGATAGCATTAGTGAAGGTTGCTTGGGGAGGTCCAGCAGATGGAAATATCACTTGGGAGCTGGAGAGCCAGATGAAAGAGGCTTATCCGGAACTGTTCGTCTAAGGTATGTTTTCGAGGACGAAAACTCTTTTAGTGGGGGAGAGTTGTAACACCCCAGTTTCAATTATTTGATTTATTTAAATTTGGGAAATTATTTTATTAGAATTAATAAAATAAAAAGGAATTATTTATTTTGAAATATGGAGGAAAATAAAAGAAATAAGAAATATGGATTTCTTTTAAGTTATTGGGCTTGGATGTTGTTAGTAAAGAGTGGGGGTGCAGGAGAAATAAAGATGTGTTTTGGAACTCAAGTTATTTTTTTCTCATTATTCACGATAACACAGAAGTTGGGATTTTGGGAAGCAGAGCTCTGAAGGTACGAAGAACGAAGAACGAAGAACATCGCTCAAAAAGTTCAAAGCTGCTAATTGATAAGGTAAGGGGGGCTATTACTCGATTTACCTTTGTTTATGGGTTTATGTACGGTTGATTTGGGTAATCATAGGGAAAAACCCCAATTGTTAGATGTTAGTAGGGATCGATACCCTTAGGATTGAACTTTGTTAAAGAGGGTTTAGGTTCTCAATTTTATGAAATCAATTAACGATTTTAGGTTCCTAATGGTGGATTGGGAGTATATCTGCATGATCGTGAATTTACCTTAGAAGTTATAGGGATAACCCCAATGTTAGCAGATTTCCCCAAAATGAAAGACTAATCACTTCTAAGGTTACTATAATGATTGTTGGTAATTAGGAAATTGAGGTGTTGTTTTGAATTATACAAAATCGATGTCGTTAGGTACCGAAATGCGCGTTTTGGCTGGCATTTTCCCGCGTTTGGCTGCTGTTCTGAGCTGCTACAGGTACAGGAAAATTCTGTACGCGCTCAGCAACACGGGCACCCGTGTTGCTCTTCTGTGTTGGTAAAGTAATGTGTTTTCTGGACACATTACAACACGGGCCGTGTTGCACAACACGGGTACCCGTGTTGGTCCCCTGTAATGAGAAAAAAAATGTGTTTTCTGGATATGTTACAACACGGGCCGTGTTGCACAACACGGGCACCCGTGTTGATGCTACTGTGTTGATTTTCTGAACTTTGTTTTCAGTGCTTGATTGTGGATTTTATTGCCATGCTTTTAGATAATGTTATCAAGCATGAATTATGATATAACTTGATGTGATTGATGTTAAATAGTATGCTGAGTGATTACATGCTATCCATATCCTGTTATGATTGATGTTGTTGATGTTGCATGATATGTTGATTGATGTTCATAGTATGCTGAGTGTTACATACTTTACATATCATGTTGCATTTGTTAATTCCCATTGTGTGGAATTAACATGGTGGCCAATATACGTGTCCGCGATTTAATGGAACGTTGAGGTGGTAGGCGTGTCCGCGATATAATGGAACGGTGAGTTATCCGTGACCCGAGATTTAATGGGGCGGTAAAGTGGTACCACATGCATGGGTGTGTTGCATTACCTTGAATATAACATGAATGGATGATTTTTCCAATGTTGTATTTGATTGTTTGTAGGCACGTATGGTTGCTAAATTGTTGACGATATTTGATGTTAATTGCAAATATGAAAAATAATATATATGGGTATATGAATTGTAAAGATTTTTGTAAACTATGAAATATGCTAATTGTTGGGTGATGCTTATGGTTTCCTGAATTGGTTGTTATGAACGTATAATCAAATGTATAATTGAGATGCTCACCCTTACTGTTGAATATTTCAGATTGAGGAGCTTCGTTCAGGTGCTTGGCGAAGGCTCGTCGTTTCTAGTTTATTTTCGTTTTAGTATTGTCCGGGTCATGCTCTGATAGTTGTAACTCCGGGAACGTTTGTTTGTCGAGCTGTTTTAATCAGACTCGTTTAATTCCTTATGTTTTGTTATAATATGACGTTGACATTTTCCAGGTGTTAATCCCTGATGATTTTGAAAATATTATAACATTGATTTTATTAATTGAATTATTCCGCTGTGTAAACATGTATGAGTTACTACTACGTTATGCATGACAGGAATTTGTTTTATTAAAAGAGAATTGTAGCATCCTCGATTATACATGTACTCTGAAATTATGATTTTAATATTTGCGAAAATTTATTCGGGGTTTTAGAGGGTGTTACAACAAGTATCCATGAGTCATCTACCTACCCTAAGGAATTAGGCTGTGTAAAAGTCCTTAAGGTAGTGCCATCCCACCATTGAGAGGTAGGTAGAACCACCGTTGAAGGTGTTGAGGTCAATTCGTTTGTAGGGACAGTGTGGTCACCAGAGCAACAGTAAGACACCTTAGAAGCTACCCTAATGTCCTAGATCCTTTTATCCGAGGCAACCGTTTTCGAGGCGACTGGATCTTAGACATCAGAGCGACCGCTAAAACGTCCTATACTCGACGACCACGTTTCGAAGGTAAGGCAACGAGTGAGGCGTACCCTAGAAGTGGTGTGTGTAATTGTGTGTTGTTTTCATGTTTAACAGTTATCTTTGATCATGGTATTGTGAGCTACGCTTGTTTTTAATTACCATACATTCTTTCATGCGAGTTTAGCAGTTAGGAGTGCGGAAAATTAAAAGACGGAGATATAAAAGCTACGCTATTACAAGGCGTGTGTCTATACATCGCCAAATTACAAAGACCCGTTTTTGATAAAAATGCGGAAAGTAAAAATGCGGTAAATCTAATTACTATTACATCCGGAAAGCAGTTACATAATAATCGATAAGAAAAATATGCGCGAAAAGAATAAATTGGAACGTCCGAGGGTTTTGACCCTTTGCTTGAAATTAAATTGAATTAATTAAAGAAAAGAAAGTTTTTTTTTGTGTTTTTTTGTATTTAATGGAAATAAAGAAAAAATTAAAATTAAATGGAAACCCTAATTCTAAACTATTTTTGATTATGAAAGAAAATGTCAAAGTTGACCTAATTTACTAATTAATTAATCTACATGTTTATTTACAAAATTAATGATAATTAATAATAATGATTAATAATGATGATCAATAATTTATTAAGAAAAGATATAAAAATGTCAAAAAACCTAATTCTATGTAATTTTTATTTATTAAGAAAAAGTGTCAATTTAAAACCTAATTTAAACTAGATTAATTGTTAGTTATTTATTTACAAAAAAAATAGGTTAGTGATGAAATTAATAATAATTAAATATAAAACATTTTTTTGGTTTCTGATTTTTTATTATGAAAATTAATTAATGGTGAATTAATAAAAAACAATTAAAAACAATTGAAAAGAATTATAATTAGAAAAGAAAAGAAAACAAATATGCAAACCAAGGGGGGTATCAGGCCCATATGGAGGTGTTTTGTGAGGAATTCAAGCCCATTAAGACAAAGGCCTCGTTGACTTTCTGATTGTATGCATGATGGTTGACTGGAGTGTACCCTGGATCTCATTCAGTGGCCCTTGGATTGATCATCATGAGCGCGTGGCAGCCTTAAGCGTGAGTGTGTATGGTAGGGCATTTGATGGAAGCTGCACTAGAACACTTTAAGACAAAAATCAAGAATTATATGGGGGGACCTGGGAATCGAACCCAGGTCCCAACGCTTGCAGGATACGTCCTCCACCAACTGAGCCACTTAGCATGTTTGTAAACAATATCACAAAGAATTATAATATATGAAAAAGGACAATTATGCTGAAACAAAGAAAAAACGCGCTAATATTTGAATCTGCCAGTAGCGCTTGGACACCTCAGCTTTCTTCTTCGTTTTCACCTGCAATATGAATGAGATAACGGGGGTTTTAACCCCCCACAAACTGAAAGTCCTGAAAATAGTGAATAGAAGAGGAATTAACATAAATTGAGCGCGAGGGTATCATTGGATTCGTCTTGTTGCAACGAATTTGTTCATATAGGTTTGGAAGTCCAATTTTTCCATACAAGGAAAGCCCTAATTTGGATGTTCTGAAACCCTAAAACATGTTAATGGAAAGTCACGATTCAGAGCCTTATAACGCAATTAAATCATGTCATTAGCTTCAGAAGGTTCTTGTGAATACAAAACAACCAACAATATGCATCAAATGCGCATGAATCATGATATGAATTTCTGGAAAATATGGCAAACTGTATGGCTTCATGGGGATGATTCTTTGCGCGTTTGGACTAGTCCTTGATTGCAAACGCTTCCTGGAGGCTTAGGCAACGTGTTGGAATCCTTTAGAAGCTTTGAATTATGCTGCAAGTATGAAATCAGTTTCCAAGTTTTTATTGAAAATTTGCAAATTGGTTATGGCGTATGAGCAGCTTTTTCGTGTCCTCTGCACTAGGGTTCACTTGTGCCTTTGTATATGAAGCAAATTAGGTCAAAACCTTGGCCCAAAAGTCCATGAATTAATGTTTCATATCTTTGATTTTCACCATATATTTTTCAATCTTTTTCCATGAAAACTTTGCCAATTATGGAAGATCTTGTCCCCTTGAGTGATGCACGAAATCCTTAGCATGTGTGGAGTATATTTGCTGCATAAAAAGATTTGACAACCATTATTTGATATTTTTCTACAATTAAAACCAATTAAATGAGTTAATAATAATAAAAATTCAATTAATTAATTAAAAATAATAAAATAAATCATTTTGAGCTCAATGGGTCGTGCATAGGCTTTGGGTAATGATTCAAGGAAGAATTTGAGGCCCATTAGCAAATTTGAAGTGATTTAGGCAAAGTTGACTTTTGAAAGTTCCCAAAAATTTCCCAACTTCGCCAATGCATATCTTGCTCAATTTTGAAGCTATGAACATGTTCTTGGACATTATGGAAAGGTCTTGAAGTCCTCTAATCAATGTCTTTGGTCCCATGTAATTTTGATATATGAATGCTTGACAATGTATATAGGCATATGGGACTTGATTGGACCCTTGAAAACCTCAATTTCTTTGCAAGAACCAAAACCCTAATTTTGACTGTGTTAGGAGGCAATTGGACTGTGCAACTCTTGAGAGATCTTGAAGCTTTTGGAGATTGATCTTGACAAATCTTGAAGAATATGGGAGGGCAAATTTTGGGGTACAACATTTACTATTTATTTTAAGAAAATAGATTCTAGTTATTCTAATAAATCAATATTTTATGCAAAAAATAAAATAAAAAATAAAATAAAATGCAAAAAATAAAGAAAATATTTTTCATGATTTTTTGATGTTCAGAAAAAAATTAAAAACAAATAAACATGAAAATATAAGAAAATATAAAAAAAATACAAAAATAAGTCAGGGGGTGTGGATATCAAGTCAGAGGGGTGTGAAAAGTAGAAACAGGAGGCCCAAGGCGCGCCAGGCCCAGGACTTCATCCCTATCCTCTAGCTTCTCCAAACGCGCGTGTTTCTGAGTTCAAACTTGTATCTTGCTCTAGCTTGCATAAAATCAAAAACTCATAACACAAAAAATGTAGCTTATGATCTCACGATTCTAGTGATATAAAAACATAAACTAACTCTCAAGGATCATGGAGAATTTAATCACCCCTAATTTCTAACCTAATTTTTTCATGAACTTCAAGCTTCAAATTCTCACTACTCAGTTAATATAAATGACAACTATGCATATGTACAACTTCAGCAAGTTAAGGACTACATTTTTGCTTCACAAATCGTGACTTAAGGATGCCTAAATAAGGAGATAGAGATTTGAAAAATACCTTGTTCAGCTGAGTTTGGATACGGAAATGTGGGGACTTTGAGTGAGGCCTGAAGATCGTGTGAGCTTCCTTGAAGTTCCATCAAGCTTTTCCAATGCTTAGCTGGCTTCATGGATGGCTGAAACTCCTTGTAGAAGTCAACCTGCAACCTTCCAAAATGAAAATGGTGATGTATGAAATAGGGCTTACAGAACCAGGACATGGGCTTGGATAGTTTAGGTAGGATGTATGGAAGATGTTTGATGTGTTACAAAGGAAAACGCACGAGCAAATATTGAGATGGCTAGTGTTTTGCAGAAACTGACCTGTTTTTGGCATAAATTTGGTTTTTCTGTTTGGGAGGGTTTTGAATGTTGTGTATTCGTGTTTTCTGCTTGTAACAAGTTTTTGAAGTTGTTTAGAATGAAGCCAAGTCCACTCTTTAACATATGTACAAGTTCTCTTCACTTTTGCCATTTTCTTGCTTTTGAAGAAAGTTGAAATGACTTGTGCCAAAGGCCTGTACAAGCTTGCTTGCTAGATGCAAAGAGTTGGTACAAGTTGCTTGTTATCTGTGGAAAATGCGT
Source organism: Vicia faba (assembly GCA_948472305.1). Taxonomy (NCBI): domain Eukaryota; kingdom Viridiplantae; phylum Streptophyta; class Magnoliopsida; order Fabales; family Fabaceae; genus Vicia; species Vicia faba. The sequence goes on from OX451735.1 coordinate 1,435,450,409, forward strand.
GCATCCAAGGAACAAGTCAAAGGCTCAAGGCTGATAAAGTTGGAAAAGCTAGCTTTATGAAAATGGCAATGTACACTTTTGGCCATTTATGGAATTATTTCTTGTACAATGCTCCAATGGTCAAAATAAAGCCATTATCCATTGAGTTGGAATTTAATTATGGAGTGTAGAAGGGATTAGGACCTGCAATGCAAGGTAAAAGCATGCTAGGATCTGATTTGCAACTTGAAGCATTGTAAACATGGCTTGAACAAAAGTGACAAATTGCCCTTTTCTCTTCTTCGATTCTCCCTAACCATAAATGATCTTGGAGAGTTCTTTTACATTTTGGAAAGCTTGCAACATGCTATACAATCCTTCTTTGAAATTCATTTTGAGATACCTCTTAGAACTAGGTGAAAAATGTCCATGAAGTTAGGTCAAAACCTGACTAAATTAGGGGAAATTTTCACTAAGTTAAAAGGTTTATGGACCCCTATTCACAAAGTCATAACTTGAGATCCAAGCATCTTTTGGGAAAACTTTGTCAAACAAAGTTGTAGATTTCATGGAGGATGACAACTTTAATGTTGTAAGTTTTCTTTGAATCCAATTGCATCATGGTGAAAAAGTTGTGGAAAGTTGGGAAAAAATAAGAAATTTTCCATACTTAGAAAAATTCTAAGTTATGAAAAATTTCAAATTAAAACCCTAATTTGCAATTTTAGGTTTCTTGGTCAACAAGTTTCACAGTTTGACATACCTAGATGAACTATGACCCTTGGAACTTGATTTTGACTAAAAAGTCAAAGTTTGACTTTTTAGTGCACATTTGACTTTTGATCAGTTGACTGCAAAATTCATCGGTCAATCCTATGCATTTGAGATCCTTTGAAATATGTGATAAGGTCAAGATGATGCTATTGAGTCCTTGAAATCATGCTTGAACCCAATTGGTCATTGTCTAGGTTAAAAATCAGAAATTTCTTTTTCTCAATCAAAACCCTAATTTTGACCATTTTGCCTTTTTAATGATTTGATCAAATTTCTTGAGGAGTTGTGGTCCAAACTTGATCAAATGGTTCATATGAGTCTAAAATGTTGTTGTGGATCAAAAATTATGAAGTTTGACTGTAAATTGGCCATGGTTTACTTTTTTCCCAATACAGCTGATTTTTAGGTCAATTATCCAATTGACTGAGCAAAAATGTGATTCAAGGCTTGAAACTTGGTATGAGCAATCTTAGTGGTCCAAGATGGTGTATTAAAGTCACATGAAGCATTTATGGTCCAAAAATCCTTGTGCAAACTCAATCCTTAATTTCAGGTCAACAGTGCAAGATGAGGTCTTGAGTTGAGCAAACCCTAATCCTGTCTGGAGTCCAAGAAGTCTTGTGAGGAAAAATATTGATAAATGAGAGGGAAAATTTTGGGGTACAACAACTTCCCCTGTTCAATCTTCTTGAATCTGAAGATTTATATTGGCGAGTTTGCCGTTCGTGACTCGAAGGTAAAAGATGATTGGACACTAGAGTTCCCATAAATTTGCACTCGTCAAAGCGTAGTTGAGGAAATGGGCTTAAAGATGCCATTTGGAGATGTGATAGAATCTTGTTTGAGATGGGATTAAAGATGCCATCCAAGAATGTTTGTTGAATTGTATGTTGTAAGTCAGGAGAATAAGTATCAGAATGGTATCCGCGTCTGGAACGTATTTGAATTGTATATGGAAACTTGTAATGAGAAAAATAATAGCATACATGTCTGGAGCGTCTCTGAGTTGTATCTGGTAGTTGGAAACTGAATAAGCAATAGAATAGCATCCGTGTCTGGAGCGTCTCTAAGTTGGGGGAAATCAGAATAAGTGACAGAATGGCATCCGCGTCTGGAGCGTATCTAGATTGTATCTGAAGTTTTGAATCTGAATGAGTAATAGAATAGAATACGCGTCCAGAGCGTATCTAAACTGTATCTGAGATCTGAATCTGAATAAGGGACAAAATGGCATCCGTGTCTGGAGTGTATCCGTACTGTATCTGAATCAGAAAACTGAATAGGGGCCATAATGGCATCCGTGTCTGGAGCGTATTTGAACTGGAATATGAATAAGTGACAAAATGACTTCTGTGTCTGGAGTGTATCTGAACTGTATCTAATAGTTGAAATCTGAATAAGTATCAGGATGACATCCGTATGTGGAGCGTATCTGAACTGTATCTGAAATCTGAATCTGAATGAGCAACAAAATGACTTCCGTGTCTGGAGTGTATCTGAATTGTATCTAATAGTTGAAATCTGAATAAGTATCAGGATGGCATATGTATTTGGAGCGTATCTGAAATATAAATCTGAATGAGCAACATAATGACTTCCGTGTATGGAGTGTATCTGTACTGTATCATGATTGTATATCGTTAACGGTAGCTTGTTAATCTTATCCTGAAAAGGGTAAAACGTTAGCAAACACCCAAAGTTATGTTGCATGAAATGTATGATGCATTAAATGTATTTTATCAATGTTTATGATATATGGATGTAATGTAAGCGCATGTAAGCTGATTTGTTGTATTGCTGAGGAAAATAAATCCTTGGCAGCTGGGGATAATAAAATCCTTGACTACTGCCAGGGAAAATAAATCCCTGACTGCTGTGGATAAGAAATCATGGGCGACTGTTGGGGATTAAAATCCTTGACAACTTCTGTGGGGATATAAAGATCCTTCATGCCTTGAAGTTGGAGTATTGACAAAAATTCTATTGTGAGAGTAATGCCAAACTGTTTGAGAAATTTTCTTGGGAAATCAAGAGAACTTTGAAGACATCTACTAGAGGTTACACAATGGGAGTCTTTATTCTGCTGGGAATAGGGGAAACTCTGATGACTTCTGCGGGGAATTAAGAATCTTAATTCTGTTGAGGAGAAATGAAAATTTTGGTGACTTCACTGGGGAATTAAGAATGAGAATCTTCATTCTGTTGAGGAATAAAAACTCTGTGGAGAATAAGGCTTACTGCTGGAGAGTAAGTTCAGGAGTTTTCAGTTGTCTGCCACTCTACTAGGGAATTATCCTAGGTTGGGGAGAGACAAAGGTTAACTGTTATCCGGTTGATTTCCAGGCTTCAAGATAACTTGCTGGGTAAGTTGGATTGACTGAAAGGTTTCCACTGGGGATAAATAGTTTGAAGTTTTGACTCGACTGGGGAAGAAGGTTTCAGCTCCGCTGGGGATCTGTAACTCAAAGTTTTTGCTCCGCCGAGGATTGGGAGTTTGAAGTTTTAACTCTGATGAGGATTAAGGTTTTGAAATTTTAGCTCCGCCAGGGATCTAGATGATGTACTGTAGGGATTGCTCATGGAATAGCCTAAATACGTTTTCCTATCCTTTCAGTCTGTCAGCTAATTGTTCTTTTCCACCTGTTTATTTGTAAACAACAATTATGTTCAAATGCATATGTTCATCAATGAATCATTGGACGTTTTTGCAAATAAAAACACAAGTGTAAAGAGAAAAGGACAAATAGTTTTCTGTTCTTTGAAAGAGACATCTTTTTATTTACTTTGAACAAGTTTTTTGTACAAAGGAGACATGCATCCTAGTAAGAGGATGGTGTCATAAAAGTAAGAAAAATTGTATACAAAGAAAGATAGCTATGTGTAAAAAAATCCCATGGGGTTCCAATTCTGCTATAGCCTTCGTATTTCCGAATATCTTGTGCATTTGTTGCTTCGTCTGAAGATGATTGGATTGATTAGAAGCGCCAGGTTTTTCAGTGAAGAGAATGTCCTTAAAGTGATCCGACGAGACATAGTCATACGCTTTAATTCCCTAACTTTTGCCTAGACCTACCTTTCGGGTTTTCAGTCCACCGGGAAACCCTTTTTTGCCCAAGTCGCCCTTTCGGGTTTTCAACTTGCCGGGTGTACATATTTTTTTATTTATCCCAAATTTTTTCTTGAACCGCCCTTTCGGCTTTTTGATTCACCGGGATGCCCTTGTTTTGCCTAGGTGTGTCAACCTAGCGGGTCATTTATGCGTAGTATCTTTTGACTATGTTTGCGTTCGTAGGGTGCAGCAAGTCATCACCGTCCATGGTGGTTAAAATCATTGCCCCACCAGAAAAGATGTTCTTGATCACAAATGGTCCTTCATAGGTAGGAGTCCATTTTCCCCTGGGATCACTTTGTGGCAAGATAATACGCTTGATTACAAGATCTCCAACTTGATATGTTTGGCGTCTGACTTTCTTGTTGAAAGCCTTGATCATCCGTTTTTGATACGCCTGACCATGGCAAACAGCAGTAAGTCTCTTCTCGTCAATTAAGTTTAATTGATCAAGCCGGGTATGAATCCAATCGTCTTCACTCAAACCAGCATCCTTCATGATTCTCAAGGAGGGAATCTGAACCTCGATAGGTAAAACAACTTCCATGCCATATACCAAGGAATAGGGTGTTGCCCCAGTTGATGTGCATGCCGTGGTACGGTACCCGTGAAGAGCAAACGACAACATTTCATGCCAGTCCTTGTAGGTGACTGTCATCTTTTGTATTATCTTCTTGATATTTTTGTTCGCAGCTTCGACTGCACCATTCATCTTCGGCCGGTAGGGAGATGAATTGTGATGTTGAATCTTGAACTGCTCGCACAATGCAGTGATCATAGTATTGTTAAGGTTTGTACCATTATCAGTGATGATCCTTTCGGGGATACCATACCGACAAATAAGTTTCTGCTTTATGAAGCGGGCAACAACATTCTTGGTAACGGATGCGAAGGAAGCTGCTTCGACCCACTTGGTGAAATAGTCAATGGCCACCAGAATGAAGCGGTGTCCATTGGATGTTGTAGGCTTGATCTCTCCAATCATGTCGATACCCCACATAGCAAACGACCAAGGAGATGTTAAGACATTTAGAGGCACAAGAGGCACGTGCACCTTGTCTGCATAGATTTGACATTTATGGCAAGTCCGAGAGTGTTGATAGCAGTCAGCTTCCATGGTAGAACAGTAATAGCCTGCCCGTAGAATCTTCTTAGCCATCATATGCCCGCTAGAGTGAGTGCTGAAGGTACCTTCATGCAATTCAGCCATGATCTTTTCAGCTTCAGCTTTGTCCACACAATGGAGTAGAATAGAATCATGATTGCGCTTGTACAAGACGCCATTACTCAAGAAGAACTTTTATGAGAATCTCCTTAAGAACTTTTTATCATTGACTGAAGCTTCTTCAGGTTATTCCTGAGCCTCGAGATACCTTTTGACTTCATGAAACTACGGCTGGTCCACTACTTCTTCGGTATTAATCTCGTGACAGTGTTCTGGTTCGTCCATTCGTTCAATGGTAATTTGGGGAGCCTCATTATCCTAGTTAAGTTTAAACATGGATGACATTGTAGCTAGAGCATCCGCTAGCTGATTCTCTTCTCGCGGGAAGTGCTCGAAGGTAATCTGCTCGAAATGTGGTAACAATGTCAAGACATGTTCTTTGTAAGGGATGAGGTTTGGATGCTTAGTGTCCCACTCTCCTTTGATCTGACTGATGACCAAAGTTGAGTCCCCAAACACAATCAAAGATTTGATTCCCAAGTCTATGGCAGGCTTGAGTCCAAAGATGCAAGCTTCATACTCTGCCAGGTTGTTCGTACAGTTGAAGCAAAGTATGCTGGTGAAAGGAGTATGGCATCCTTCTGGAGATATAAGCACAACACCGATACCGTTACTAAGTGCATTGGAGGCCCCATCAAAGTACAAGGTCCATTGGGATCCTTGTTCAGGTCCGCCATATGGTATGCAATCTTCAATATTGTCTAATGTCATGATGTCTTCGTCAGGGAAGTCGAATCTCATGGATTGGTAATCTTCGACAGCTTGATGTGCCAGATGGTCAGCTAGCACACTCCCCTTTATAGCTTTTTGGGTCGTGTACTGTATATCGTATTCCGTTAGGATCATCTGCCATCTAGCTATTCTTCCAGATAGAGCAGGCTTCTCAAAGATGTATTTTATCGGATCCATCTTAGATATCAGCAAAGTGGTATGAGTCAACATATACTGCCTTAGCCGGCGAGCAGCCCATACCAATGCGCAGCAAGTTTTCTCGAGCAGTGAATATCTGGTTTCACAGTCGGTAAACTTTTTGCTAAGGTAATAAATGCATGCTCTTTTCGGCCAGCCTCGTCATGCTGCCCCAATACGCACCCCATTGAATTCTCAATGACGGTCAGATACATGATTAGCGGTCTTCCCTCGACAGGTGGCATCAAGATAGGAGGTTCTAGCAAATACTCCTTGATTTTATCAAAAGCAACTTGACAGACATCATTCCATCTAAGTACCTGATCTTTCTTCAATAGCTTGAAGATTTGCTCACAAGTAGATGTTAGGTGAGAAATGAACCTTGCAATGTAGTTTAGGCGTCCCAAGAAACCTCTGACCTCCTTCTCAGTGCGAGGATCAGGCATTTCTTGTATAGCTTTGACTTTGGCAGGATCAAACTCAATGCCTTTGTTGCTGACAATGAAACCTAATAGTTTATCGGACCGGACTCCGAATGTACACTTGTTTGGGTTCAATATGAGCTTGTACTCCTTCAACCTGACAAACAGCTTTTGCAAGTGACCAAGGTGTTCTTCTTCAGTTTGTGAACGGGCTATCATGTCATCTACGTAGACTTTTATCTCATGATGTATCATATCATGAAACAAAGCTACCATGGCGCGTTGATAGGTGGCCCCGACATTCTTCATTCTGAACGGCATCACATTGTTGCAGAATGTACCCCACTGTGTGACAAAAGTAGTTTTCTCCATGTCCTGAGGTTCCATTTTGATCTGGTTATAGCCTTAGAATCCATCCATGAAAGAAAATACTTTGTGCTGAGCTGTGTTGTCAACCAGGATGTCGATGTGCGGAAGTGAAAAATCATCTTTAGGGCTGGCCCTGTTTAAATATCTATAATCCATGCACATTTTCACTTTGTCGTCCTTCTTGGGTACATGCACAATGTTAGCAACCCATTATGGATAGGAAGTAACATCCAGAAATCCAGCATTGAACTACTTCATAACTTCTGCTTTGATCTTCTATTACATGTCAGGTCTCATGCGGCGGACCTTTTGTTTAACTGGTGGACAGTCTTCTCTTGTGGGTAGACGGTATACCATAATGTCTATATCGAGTCTCGGCATGTCTTTGTATGACCAGGCGAAGATCTCAACATAATCATGCAATAGCTGAATTAGGCACTCCTTGACACTTGGCTCTAGATCGGCACCTATCTTGATTTCCCTTTTATCTTCCTCAGTACCCAGGTTGATTGTATCCAACTGCTCCTCATGAGGCTGAATTGCTCTTTCCTCTTGCTGTAGTAGTCTGGCCAATTCCCCTGGCACCTCACAATCTTCCTCACCTTCGTATTCGACTTGGTAGATCAGATCTTCAGAGTCACTAAAGGCTATAGCAGTATCGTTACCCATGGGATCCTTAATGGAAGGGTACCTGCATTTGTGAGTGTGGGTGTGTGTAAGGGCATAGCCATATTAAAACAACAAAATGTAAAAGAAAGACAATGAGCACAAAAGGTTTAAATATGAAAAGCATCCATAATTCATTAAAATGACATATGAAAATGAATTAAGAACCCTTACAAAAGGACCTATGTGTCTCGGGTAAGACACAAGGTTGAAAAAGTACGAATTGTTTATGAATTATTACAGATCCAACAGAAATGGAAAAGATAAATTACTGAGTTATGAAAGTAATCGGAACAAACTCTTTTGCTTCCCAGTTGCACAGTCCTCCGCCAACAGTAGGAAAAATCCAGTCTTCTAGGATGCCATCTTCTTCACTATCCTCTAGTGCATTAACCCCTCGGTGGCTGATCTTCACAGGTGGCCCTCTGGCACGGGCGCGACGCACAGCCTTCTGACTAGTCGAAGTAAACCCCAAGCCGAATTTGTATGATTTGAAAGGAAAGTCCGGAAGCTTCACCCAGATAGTGGATCCGCCCTCTCCCACTACAACCCTTGCATCCTTGAGAGATGGCATCTGAGGTGGTGGTCTTGTGATCACATGAGTTGAGGATACCGCCTTGGTTGCCGCTATTTCTTCAAAGACTTCTTCAAAATGTTGGAAAGGGGTCTCTATGAATTCGCCATCTAACTCCATATAACAGAAGGAATTCAGATGACTAATCATATATTCCTCTTCCCCATGGACAATTAAGATTTTCCCTTGGACGGGGTACTTGAGCATCTGGTGCAAGGTGGAAGTGACAGCTCCGGCATTGTGAATCCAGGGGCTTCCCAACAGGAAAGAGTAAGAAGGATGGATGTCCATCACGTAGAATGTTGAATTGAATGTCTGGGTACCCACCTTTATCGGGATGTCCACCTCCCCATGGACCATCCTTTTAGAGCCGTCAAATGCTCTCACAATTATATTGTTGGGTTTCAGGGTTACACCTTCACAATCCAACCTATCCAGGGCTTTCTTTGGCACGACATTTAGAGATGATCCAGTATCAACCAAAACATGAGCTAAGGTGGTTCCCCTATACTCCACCGAGACATGTAGTGCATCGTTATGTTTTCTCCCTTTGGAGGTTAAGTCGGCATCGGAGAAACCCAGGCCATTGTCAACTGTCAGACTGGATACACACTCTTGGAATTGATCAGCCGAAGTCTCTTGCGGCACGTGTGCTGTCTTCAGAAACTTGACCAAAGCTTTAGCATGTGCCTCAGAGCACAACAACAAGGCTAACATAGAGATTTTGGAGGGGGTTTGCCCTAGTTGTTTAATAACATCATAATCACTTTTCTTAATAATCCTCAGGATTTCTTCCATATCCTTCTCGGATGTCTCAGGAATGACTAGTGACTGGGCCTTCGTCAAGAAAGGCTCCTCTTGAACATTATTTCTTTTTTTCTCAGTAGCAGAAATAGGGATTGGAACTGTATTGTCATTGTCAGCGGGTACACTTGTAGGTATAATTACTGGTGTGGAGGTTATCTTCGGAATGGCCATGGGTCCAAAGACTGCTGTTGGAGGAGCAATCTCTGGAGAAAAGATTCTTCCACTACAGGTAACCTTGCTTATTCCGGCAATGTTACTGATGTCGGGATTATCCTCTTCGGAGCTTTCTTCTTCTGCAATTTGTTCAATTTGTTTGACACCATGGTAGTAGATTTCTCCACCATAGTTCCATGGTACCGTTTTATCGGATTGGTATGGGACAAGCCCGGGCATTGTTATCTTCAACGGAGTAGTCATATGAGCAGATGTAATCCTAACGGGGGTTTTTAGGAACCCTGGAAGGATTGGCGTATATGGTTATTATTGAAACTTCTGGAACTAGAATGGGTGAAATAAGAGCTTTCACAAACAAAATTTCCTTGTTATCAATCAGTTGTTGGATTCCTTTCTTCAATAGAGGACAATCAAATGGGGAGGATAGGAAAGCATGGCAATCTTGGTCACAACCTGGGAACACCCCAACTTTCAAAAAATTTAACTTGATGGTTCGGAGAGGAGTTAACTGTTCATCCACAGTAGAAACAAACAGATCTTCTTCCATAGCATTGGCATTGTGTCCATGCCTCGGCATTGGAACGGAGATAACATTTGATTTTTCAGGAGCATCAAATTCAACTTCCTTTGCGTCAATCAGATCTTGAATCTTATTCTTCAGGGCCCAACAGTTGTTGGTGTCGTGCCCTGGAATTTTTGAATGGTACGCGCATCTGGCGTTGGGATGGTAGTGTAGAGAAGTAGTATTAGGATTTTTAGGGGCCTCTTTCAGCATGGCCATATTCAACTTCAAGAAATGTGGTAGCACTTGAGCTGGAGTCATGTTTATCTTGGTGAATTGCCTTACAGGCCTTTCCACCCTTTGCTGGTTATTTCTCGGCTGATCATTTCTCGGCTGGTTGTTTCTGGGTTGGTGTGATGCAGACTTTTGAATCATAATGGCCCCCACTGTTGGTCGTATTTCAATTCTTCCCTGATTCCTCTGGGCATAGATAGCAGACACTTCCTTTCTTCCCGTGAAGGGCTTTTTTGCAGTAGTTGAGGCAGACGCATCCTTCTAAATTTCCCCATTTCTTATACCAGCCTCCACTCTTTCGCCAGTCAGAATCAATTCGGTGAAACCTGCAGAGGAGCTTCCAATCAGGTGATTAAAGAAAGGACCTGCCAGAGTCCCCAAGAACATGTCCACTAGCTCTCTTTCAGATAAAGGTGGTTGCACCCTTCCCGCTAAATCCCTCCACTTTTGGGCGTGGTCTTTGAAGCCCTCATTGGTAGCCATAGCCATACTTTGTAGCTGAGTACGGGTCGATGCCAAGTCGGCATTGTATTGATACTATTTATAGAAGGCGGCTGCCAAGTCTTCCCAATTATGGACATCTTCTCTCTCCAACTGGTAGAACCAATCAAGTTGCGTTCCTGATAGACTGTCCTGGAAAAAGTGGACCCACAAGTCTTTGTCAGAAGAATGTGGTTCAATCTTCCTAACATAGGATCTGAGGTGCATTTTTGGGCAAGACACCCCACCGTACTTAGTAAACAGTGGCACTTTAAACTTAGGAGGGATTACTATTCCAGAAACCAACCCTAACTCCTCAAAATCCAGCCCCGGTACTCTTTGCACTTCCATAACAACTAGACGTTCTTCCAAGTTTTTATATTTGTCATCGGCCGGAGGATACTGTTGTTCAGAGTAATCCTCATCTTATTCTTCCTCTGCTTAAGAATATGATGGCACTTCCGTTCCCTTTCCTTTTCCTTCCCCCTCTTCAGATGTTGATGGGAATTCCAAAGTCCATCTGGCTTGTCCTTCAAACCTTCTGCCCATGATAACCACACCGGCTCGCTTCTTTTTCTTTTTCTCTTTCTCTTTCTCTAGTAGAGTCTTGAGCTCCTCCTGCCCCTTGGCCAAGGTCAAGAGTAGTTGTTGAAATTGTGAATTCTGAGCTTGCAAATCTTTGACTGTTTGTTCAATATCCATCTTGCTGAAATAAACAACAGAGAGATGAGGAAACTTGGTGTGAAGACCTGTTTATGCATATGATGAATGATATGTATTCATGTAATGCTTTCAAGGATTCAGAAATTCAAATTTGTTTTAAACAAAAAAGAAACACACGTCATATTAATAAGATAGAATTGTTAGTACATCAATGCCCCTTGGGCAAAATAATACAAAATTCTAAGATAAAAAGACGTTGCGCATCCTCTTTGGTGCAATGTAGGTGTTGAGAGTTTGCTCTTCATGAAGTAGCCGAGTGAGTTCCAAGACCTTCTTCTTGCTTGCGTAGAATTGGGCTTCGAAAGTATCGCTCTCTCCCTTGAGCTGTATCCAACTCCTTTGTAGATCTTCGAGTGATGTTGGCATGTCAGGATGTAGGAGGGTGTATGGAACCTCTCCTTCCTTAACAGACTCTATAATCACTCGGAGAATGGAGGGGTAAGGCATCATGAGACTTTGGGCGCTGGTTCGTACCCACTTGAGGTAAGGCTTAAGAGGGATGGAATTCTTGTATCCCAAGGTCTTACTGTCCACCTTGTTGGACATTCTCCAAGCTCGGATGAATCTGTGACGGAGTCCTTGATCGTCGTTGTTGTAGTCGAAAACTAATTCTTGAATCAGCATATCATGTGGGCCATCCCTTCGGGCATAACCAAATTGTCTTAGAGACAAGCATGGGTTGTAGGTGATGCCTCCCCTAATGCCAAGTAGAGGGACATTATTAAATTCCCCACAACGGTCAATAATAATGACATTTTCTCTGGATCGAGAACACCAATGAATATCTGAATGTGTAAGAGTCATCAATCGTTGTGACCACCTCAAACCTTGCTCATTCATCAAGATTGATTGGGGAAGATGAGAAATAAACCATCTTTCCAGGAGAGGAGTGCAACACATGAGAACACCTCTCTTCCTTATTGTACGAGTGTGAAAAGAGTGGAGGATATCCCCAAGCAATGTAGGCACCGGGTTGCGAGACATGAAAATTTTGACAGCACTCACATCTATGAGTTGGTTAGGATTAGGGAACAAGACCATCCCATAGATGAGAAGAGCTACAATCTCCTCAAAAGCTTGTAAGTCCAAGGAATTCCAGCAGCTTTGGGCATTCTCAAACATAAACTTTGACAAAAAGCCTTTGACACCACTTCTAGTTTCCCAATGTGTTGTGACATCAGATGAGTGCAAGTGCAAGGCTTGAGCAATCTCTTCTAGCTTTGCATATCTTTCCGTACCGTTGAAGGGTAGTTGATTGATAATAAGAATCCTCAAGAGTTGAGAAAATTCCTCCAAAGTAGGCACAAGTTGGTAGTCAGGAAATGTGAAGCAATGATGCAAAGGGTCAAAGAACTGGAAGAGAACTTTCAGCATATCCTCCTCTGTGTTGGTGGTGACCAAGTTGAGCAGAATACCATGCCTCTCGGTGAATGGAGAATTCTTAGGAATCCTTGAAGCTAGCTCCTTGAGTTGTGGAGGAGTTCTTACAAGGTTGACTTGGACAGTTTTCCTGCGAAGTGAATCCATAACCTACAAAACAAGAACAAAGATGAATCTCTAGAATCCTTGAAATGGTTAGTGGATGCATATGATGTTCATGATGTTATGCATAAGTATATATGTACAATAAAATCACACAAGTTCCTAGTTTAGGCTTGCATGGGGTTCCATAGGTAAGTACCCTCTTGAAGTTTAGTTGGCTCAACCTGTCCTAGAAATAGTAACCGGGTTCTAAGGAACTCAATATCACTGGATTGTTTCCTTGTTCATTGTTTCAATTCAGCCTCTTTACTGGCGAACGAAATATTCCAAGGAACCAACCCTCAATGAGTGTAGTATCGAGTATCTACCAACTTCGGACTGCACCAAAGCCGGTCATCTCACTACATCCTAAAAGGCCAAGTTGGTCAAGTAAAGATTCTAAAAGTCCATTAGTGCTTCATGACATCACTCAGCGGACCCGTATTCTCTTTGATTGACTCAAAGGCTACCGGTACCTACAAATATGTCGCACTAATATAGCTATTGCTTAGACAATGTCGATATACGCCACACAGTTTCCACAACGTATTGCTATTTACCTATGAATGTTTCCCAAATCTGGGTAGAGGATTCAAACCCAAACAATAGAACCAAAGTGTAAAGCAAATAAGTCAAGCAAGATAATCAAGTAAATATGATCTAAAACCTAAGGTAACCCTACTTTTATAAGATTCCCCAACAGAGTCTCAAGTTCTGTGATGCGGTGGGAGAACTGACTTGAAGGTTTTTCGTTTGTGTTTGCAAATGTCGCGGTTAGCAAGAGTCACCACCGACTTTTCCTTTATCCAAAAGGAAAGGTAAAAAAGCACAGGAAAGACCTTTGAGATGTTTTCTTGAGTTCGGGGGTAGATTATGAAAAGGGAAGGTATTAGCACCCTTTTCATCCATGGTTTTCCATGGGCTCTTAGTTACTTGTTTAGATCACTTGCTTTTGCTTTGAATTTGTTTGAAATGGTGCTTTGTGTGGTTTTGAAAGTATTTTGAAAAGAGGCCATCGTTTAGGCAATCTTTGTAATGATTCTCGTTCGTAAGAATGTATACAAAGATGTTTGTCTTTTGAAAAATGTTTTAATGTTTTGAAAGTTGTTTGGAAATGTTTTGAAATGTGTGTGTGTTTGAAAGTAGCAAGGATTGTTTGCAAATTGATCAAGTAACTAGAAGCATTCTACCTAATCAAAAAGTATTTCTTGTACATTTTTATTCCTTTGACATTGTTGATTTACCATTGCCTTGGTAAACAACCCTATCTTTGGATGTTAAACGGGATGGGCATGGGTCATCCTATGACCATGATAGCAATGGTGCCAAGTATCTTTAGCATGTTTTTGAGGGACCAAGATCATTTGTTTTAAGGCAACCTTTAGATAGCATCATCGAGGGACTATGATCTTTTGTTTTGTTTGATTTTGCCAAGATACATTGCATGCATACCATGGCCATTTATATAGGCAACCAAGCGGGTGAAAACCTTAAGGGTGCTTGTGTGCAAGTGTTGTCATTTTACATGCATTTTGTCTTGTGTTAGGTCTTGTATTTGTTTGATTTTTGTCTTATCATGCAAAACCCTAGTTTTTACTAAACATGGTATAATGCGATAAATTGCGTAAAATAAATCTAAGCTATTACAACAATTATTATGGGAGGGGGGATACAAATTTTGAATGGGGAATATTGCTCAAAATAAAACCCTAAAAATGATTACAACCCAATTGAATTATTGTACAATAAATAAATAAAACAATTATTTAAATATGCAATAAAATGTATGGATGCAAAATGTTTTTGTATTTATTTTATATATGAGAAAACAAAGTTATTTAAGTCCTAAAAAATAAGAAAAAAATAAAATTATTATTTTTGAAAGGTGTAAAACCCTAGTTTTTGATTAAAAGAAATATATATTCTATATTTAATTTATTTTGTCTATTTTTATACAAGAAATAATAAATAATATTATTAATAAATATTAAAAATTAAAATATGTATAAAAATAATATTTTATGTGTATGAATGATAAAAATAAAAATGTATGATTTTTCTAAATATGTTTACTATTTATTTTAAGAAAATAGATTTTATTTATTCTAATAAATCAATATTTTATGCAAAAAATAAAATAAAAAATAAAATAAAATGCAAAAAATAAAGAAAATATTTTTCATGATTTTTTGATGTTCAGAAAAAAAATTAAAAACAAATAAACATGAAAATAAAAGAAAATATAAAAAAATACAAAAATAAGTTAGGGGATGTGGATATCAAGTCAGGGGGGTGTGAAAAGTAGAAACAGGAGGACCAAGGCGCGCCAGGCCCAGGACTTCATCCCTGTCCTCCAGCTTCTCCAAACGCGCGTGTTTTTGAGTTCAAACTTGTATCTTGCTCTAGCTTGCATAAAATCAAAAACTCATAACACAAAAAATGTAGCTTATGATCTCACGGTTCCAGTGATATAAAAAACATAAACTAACTCTCAAGGATCATGGAGAATTTAATCACCCCTAATTTCTGACCTAATTTTTTCATGAACTTCAAGCTTCAAATTCTCACTACTCAGTTAATATAAATGACAATTATGCATATGTACAACTTCAACAAG
Source organism: Vicia faba (assembly GCA_948472305.1). NCBI lineage: Eukaryota > Viridiplantae > Streptophyta > Magnoliopsida > Fabales > Fabaceae > Vicia > Vicia faba. The sequence continues at coordinate 1,435,465,554 of OX451735.1, forward strand.
TTAAGGACTACATTTTTGCTTCACAAATCGTGACTTAAGGATGCGTAAATAAGGAGATAGAGATTTGAAAAATACCTTGTTCAGATGAGTTTGGATATGGCAATGTGGGGACTTTGAGTGAGGCCTGAAGATCGTGTGAGCTTCCTTGAAGTTCCCCTAAGCTTTTCCAATGCTTAGCTGGCCTTGTGGATGGCTGAAACTCCTTGTAGAAGTCAACCTGCAACCTTCCAAAATGAAAATGGTGATGTCTGAAATAGGGCTTACAGAACCAGGACAAGGGCTTGGATAGTTTAGGTAGGATGTATGGAAGTTGTTTGATGTGTTACAAAGCAAAACGCACGAGCAAATATTGAGATGGCTAGTGTTTTGCAGAAACATCCCTGTTTTGGGAAAAAATGTGGTTTTTCTGTTTGGGAGAGTTTTGAATGTTGTGTATTCGTGATTTATGCTTGTAACAAGTTTGTGAAGTTGTTTAGAATGAATCCAAGTCCACTCTTTAACAGATGTACAAGTTCTCTTCACTTTTGCCACTTTTCTTGCTTTTGAAGAAAGTTGAAATGACTTGTGCCAAAGGCCTGTACAGGCTTGCTTGCTAGCTTCAGAGAGTTGGTACAAGTTGCTTGTTATCTGTGGAAAATTCCTGCATCCAAGGAACAAGTCCAAGGCTCAAGGCTGATAAAGTTGGAAAAGCTAGCTTTATGAAAATGGCAATGTACACTTTTGGCCATTTATGGAATTGTTTCTTGTACAATGCTCCAATGGTCAAAATAAATCCATTATCCATTGATTTAGCATTTAATTATGGAGTGTAGAAGGGATTATGACCTGTAATGCAAGGTACAAGCATACTAGGATCTGATTTGCAACTTGAAGCATTGTAAACATGGCTTGAACAAAAGTGACAAATTGCCATTTTCTCTTCTTCGATTCTCCCTAACCATAAATGATCTTGGAGAGTTCTTTGACATTTTGGAAAGCTTGCAACATGCTATACAATCCATATTTGAAATTCATTTTGAGATACCTCTTGGAACTAGGTGAAAAATGTCCATGAAGTTAGGTCAAAATCCTGCCTAAATTAGGGAAAATTTTCACTAAGTTAAAAGGTTTATGGACCCCTATTCAGAAAGTCATAACTTGAGATACAAGCATCTTTTGGGAAAACTTTGTTAATCAAAGTTGTATATTTCATGTAGAACTAAAACTTTCATGTTGGAAGTTTTCTTTGAATCCAATTGCATCATTGTGAAAAAGTTGTGGAAATTTGGGGAAAAATATGAAATTTTCCATACTTAGAAAAATTCTAAGTTATGAAAAATTTCAAATTAAAACCCTAATTTGCAATTTTATGTTTCTTGGTCAACAAGTTTCACATTTTGACATATCTTGATGAATTATGACCCTTGGCACTTAATTTTGACTAAAAAGTCAAAGTTTGACTTTTCAGTGCACAATTGACTTTTGATGAGTTGACTGCAAAATTCATCTGTCAATCCTATGCATTTAAGATCCTTTGAACTATGTGATTAGGTCAAGATGATGCTATTGAGTCCTTGAAATCATGATTGAACCCAATTGGTCATTGGCTAGGTTAAAAATCAGAAATTGCCTTTTCTCAATCAAAACCCTAATTTTGACCATTTTGCCCTTTTGATGATTTGATCAAATTTCTTGAGGAGTTGTGGTCCAAACTTGATCAAATGGTTCATATGAGTCTAAAATGTTGTTGTGGATCAAAAATTATGAAGTTTGATTGTAAATTGTCCATGGTTGACTTTTTTCCCAATATAGTTGATTTTTAGGTAAAGTGTCCAATTGCCTGAGCAAAAATGTGATTCAAGGCTTGAAACTTGGTATGAGAAATATTAGGGGTCCAAGATGGTGTATGAAAGTCACATGAAGCATTTATGGTCTAAAAATACTTGTGCAAACTCAAACCCTAATTTCAGGTCAACAGTGCAAGATGAGGTCTTGAGCTGAGCAAACCCTAATCCTGTCTGGAGTCCAAGAAGTCTTGTGAGGAAAAATATTGATAAATGAGAGAGTAAATTTTGGGGTACAACACCCTCCTATCTAAGAGATCAAAATGTCCCATTCGAATGTTGCCTCGTAAATGTTGCCTCGGAAAGATCTTAAGACTCTAGGGTTACTACTAAAGTTTTCTAACTGTTGCTTTGGTGATTGTACTTGTCCCTTTCGAATGTCCCATACAACTCCAACGACGGTGCTACCTACTCCTTAATAGTAGGATAACGTTGTCTAAAGGAAACGAGAACAAACAATCTTTTTTCAAGTAGATAGAATATTAAGTACTTGCTCAATAAAAAACTTTTCACACAAACACTTTTCAAAACAAATTTTCAAAACAAACTTAGTCACATCCTTGAGGACTGATACAAGAGTTATCACGAAGTCAAACATTTTCAAGACAAACACACACAATCAATTTGAAAAATGAGCAAGTACCTAAGAGCCCGTAGATAACTATAGATAGAAAGGGTGCTAACACCTTCCCTTTCTATAATCTACCCCCGTACTCAGAATATCTCGAAAAAAGGTTTTTTCTGTTCTTTTTCCTTTTCCATGATTGGATGAAACAAAAGTCATGGCGACTCTTTCTTACCGCGACATTTTGCAAACAAAAAACACAAAACGCAAACCAGTAAAAACAGTCGGTTTTTCCACCGTATCACATTAACAATGCTTGTTCTCCATTTATGATAACCACCTTTCCCTTCACGAACGAACTTCAGCTTCTGGTACAAAGTTGAAGTAACAGCCCCTTCCTCATGGATCCACGACCGTCCCAATAAACAACTGTAAGCGGGAACGATATCCATGACATGGAAAGTAATCTGAAATAAGTGTGAGCTTATGTGAATAGGAAAATATACTTCCCCGATGACTTACTTCCTCGATCCATCAAAAGCTTTCACAATTATGCCACTTGGGCGTATGGGAGTTCCTTGGTCCTTTAGCTTCATAAGCTTCCTCCTCGATATAACATTTAAAGCGGACCCATTGTCAATCAGCACATTTGACAATGAATCATTATTACAGTTCATGGAGATACGGAGATCCAGATTATGATTCCTTCCTTCATCGGGAAGCTCGTCATCACAAAAACTCAGGTTATTACAGGATGTAATATTCCCTACCACACTACTGAATTGGTCCAAAGTCATATCACTTTCCATGAAAGCTTGATCCAATACTCTCATCAAATATTCCCTATGGGCAGAAGAGTTCATTAGCAAGGCTAGAATATATATCTTTGATGGGGTCTGCAACAATTGATCTACGATCCTGTAGTCGCTCATCTTGATAATTTTCAATATAACATCCCCATATTTTTCTAGATTAGTACCACTAGATTCTCCCACTGTTTTCTCGGGTTCAATACTTTCAACAACCTTTTTATCAGCATTAACACTCCCTCGAATGACAGGTGCGAAGACACGGCCGCTACGGGTCACTCGATTGGATTCATCAATATTCTCGACATTAGACAAAGGTTGGATGGGAACCTCCGCACCATCCTCTAGTGTTGTAGTGTTGTATTTTATGGCACGACTTTGTCTGATTCATAAGGAACTGGACCCAGCAAACAAATCACCACTGGAGCAACACCTGGCTTGCTATGGTACTCAATCTCTATAGGGGCGAGAACACCAAAACAAGGCACAATAACACTCACCCCTTCTATAGAATACTTAGACATCACAGAACCATTGTTGGAGAACATATCTTCATATGAGGAAAATAATTCATCTACAGAAGCATACTCATCATCTGACACAGTCTCAGCCAAACAATCTTCAATCACATTAATCTAATTGTAATCATCTCTATTTCCTGAAACTTTGATGGTATCATTGTCCAATAACAAATTAACACTTTTTCTCACTATGGAACAACCACGAGAATCTCTACAGTAGATTCGGCAAGACCCATAATGGTGTTTTTGTTGACCATCCATGTGACAGTAGGTAGCATGCAACAACACCAAATCACCATTCATATGATTCAAGTCCAAAATATGAAATTCACCGGGACATCCAAAGACCATATTCATACCTTCTTCGTAATCTGACCTTGGCCTGATTATTTGAATGAGGCCTTCTTCCATCATTTCCTGAAGATCAACTTTTATCTTATCACATCCCTGTATATCTATACTGCAAATACCACAACAAGCATGGTCATGCGTATAATAACTCAACTCGCAGAGGTCAGCATGCATTTTCACCAGATCCCCTCTAACCAACTTGATATTAAAAATCCGGAAGTCCCCTGTGTAATACCCCAAATTTGTCCTATCCTTTTACTTTTATCTGGCTTACGCATCTCGCAATTTTCTCATGTATATAACCTTTATTAGGTCAGCTAACACATCATGCATCATTAACCAATAAATTTGGCTTGGGATCAAGGATATTGAGGAATTAGGGTTTCTTTGTGCTTTTAGGCCCTCATCTTCATGCAAGTCGGATCAACATGTATCTTAATCAGTTATGGTTTGAGGGATTAGAGTTTGTGTTCATTAGGAATTTCCTCCTTTTTAAGATACTCATTTTCATCAAAAGACAAAGTCACCTCTTCAAGTTACTTTAGGGTTGAAATATTTAGGGTTTACTTCCCTAATCGTGTAGGCTTGAAGAAGGGTTCCATGTGGATTTGTTCATTAATAAATTTCAAAGGGGTTCTATCATTACTTGAAGTGCAAGTTATCAGAGACATTGGTATAGTCATTGCATGCTAGAGTCTCTAGTGAGTCTCTTTCGTCTAAGAAGATTCAACTGATATTTGGATCACAGGGATTTGGGTATGAATCTTATACCAAAATAAGGGTGCATTTATTTGTTCCTTGTCTCACCTCTTAGAGTTGTGTACATCACAATCCAGAGTTTTTAGGTCAACTGGGTGAATTGACATGCTTATGGTACATGTTGCCTTTAAATAGGTATTCAAGAGCTCTAAGTGCAAGCATTGGGTTAGAGGCTATTTTTATTCAATTATGGCGTACATGGATATTTGATTTAATATGTCATAAAGTGAATTCAAGATGCAAGGATAACATCCTTTTGACTAAAAGAAGTTTCAAATCCATTTCTTTGGATTATTCATCATGAAAGTGAAAGCAAACTTCTTTACAAAACAAAAGAATCCATATGTCATGTTACGTCATTCAACCATACCATTACAACTTCAAATCATCTACTTTCCAAAATAGAAAGAATTTACACAACAAAATACGCCGAATATTACAAAGTTACAAATTAATCCAAGTTCCATGACCAAGCCTTTTCCCACTTTTCACGCTGTGAGTCAAGTCTTCATTTAACCTTACACTATGCTTCTTCTCCAAGTTAATTCTTTAAGCCCTCTTTCATTCTTCAACTATTCATAGCCTGCACCATTAAGGAAACAAATCTCAATTAGCTAAAGTTCGAACATCCCTGCATAAATTGATAAGCAAAACTAGTTCGCTATGCATCCAACAAACAAAAGAATTAATCCAAAGCATAAACCATACTGTTACATACACCACATGCCAGGAAAATGCAAGGAAAAGGCAAAGAGGATAATTAAATCAGGCAATTAAGCTCAGAAAACAAAATTGAAAATCAGAAGCGCAAAACAGAAAGGAAGTAGGTTATAAGAGGAAAGTATAAAAGATTGGATAACATTTGACAACTCAGCATAATAGAAATATTACTGAACCATCTATGCCCTCCATCTCATAACCAACTAGTATAGATCCAAGGGTTGATTTTCCTAAGGCTGCTAACTTCCCTAAAACTTCACTAACCATCCTAACTCCCCTAACTACAACCAATTCCAAATAGGACTAGCCGTAACCAGATTCTAAACATTTAAATAACTAACTTCTAACCTCACTAACCTAATTACCCTGTATAACATAATTCCAACGTCCAAAACATTCCCCAACAGAAAAAACTTTCAACCAAACTTTTAAAAGAGCCAATAGAAGACCAACTCTCTCAACTGAGTAACAGAATTCTAACAAAATTCTGACTCCTTTCTTAACCTCTTTTTCATTCAACCAACTCCTAACAAATCTATAACAACCCTTAAGCGCATCTTTTAGAAAAATCCCAAGCAGGTTCTAACAAAACATAACAGAACAAAACAGAAAGAGATAACAAAAAGGATAACAGAGGGGGGAGACAGAGTATTCATGATGCTTTGATAACCAAGAAAACTCATTCATAAATCACACAGAAAAAACTCACATGCATAATTCTTCACTCTCTTACAAAATCACACCAAAATACACTCTCTGCAACCCTCTCTCCATGATCACTCTCTAATCTCCATCTCCATGTACTTCATCTATCTTCAATTCGGCATTTTCATCATCTCCATCGGTCATCATCTGTTGCTTCAATCATCTTCACCTCTTGGTGCATCTTCATCACAGATCTGCAATAATCATCGTCGCTTTCATCTTTAATGTAACAGTTTCAATTTGTAACGGCTCCAATACAACATCAGGCGACGAAGAAGCACAAATCAGAATAAAATTAGAAAATAGATGAAAGAAGTAGAGGAAGAATAAGAAAAGAAGAATCAATGGATGCTTGTTATTACCTGACATTTCAATAAAGATCCTCTAGTTTTCTGCCTTTCCGGCACCATTGACGAACATCAAAATTTTCTCTGGTTAGTGAGCCCTATATCCTTCGTCCCTTCACCATTT